>MU224145.1:583656-596516 GCA_018584345.1 Thuja plicata
GAGAATGGAGAAGTCACAAGGAACAAAGCAAGACTAGTATGCAAGGGGTATGCACAAGAGGAAGGTATAGACTATGGAGAAACCTTTGCACCCATTGCTAGGCTAGAAGGAGTAAGAATTATACTTGTTTATGCTGCATACAAAGGATTCAAAGTATATCAAATGGATGTCAAGTCAGTATTCCTAAATGGAATACTTGAAGAGGAGGTATACATTGAACAACCAGGAGGGTTTGTAGATCCAGACAAGCGAAACATGGTATGTAGACTTCACAAAGCCCTGTATGGATTAAAACAAGCTCCTAGAGCCTGTTATGAATGAATTCATTCCTATCTAATAAGTATTGGATTCATAAGGACTAGTGAGAACAATAATCGTTATTTGAAAGAAGATACTAATGCTAACACTTTGATTGCTGAAATATTTGTTGATGACATCATATTTGAAGGCAATGATATGCTATGCAAATCATTTGCTAATGAGGTGAGCAAGGAATTTGAGATGTCTATGTTTGGAGAGATCAAGTTCTTTCTTGGTCTATAGATCATTCAACAAAGTGAAGTTATTTTCATTACACAGTCCAAATACATCAAAGAAGTTCTAAAAATATTCAAGATGGAAGATTACAAACCTGTTGGAACACTGATGGATAATGGATGCAAATTAAAAAAGGAAGACAAGAAAATAGAGGTAAATCAGACTCTATACAGATCCATGGTAGGGAAACTCATGTATGTTGTACACACTAGATCAGATATTGCACATGCAGTAGGAATTGTTGCTTGATTTTCTGCTAACCCCATGGAATCACATATAACTGCTATGAAAAGAATTCTAAGATATCTGAAGAATAGTAAGGAATTTGGATTATGGTATATAAGAGAAGGAAAATTTGAATTAAAAGTGTTTATCGACGCTGATTGGGCTGGAAATCTTCATGACCGTAAGAGCACAACTAGAGGAGCATTCTTTATGGGTGACAAACTTGTCACATGGATTAGCAAGAAGCAAGGATGCATCTCTCAGTCTACTGCAAAAGAAAAATATGTTGCTGTTGCTGCAAACTGCTCAAATATTGCATGGATGAAACAGTTGCTGGAAGGTATGCATATGAAGATCAAAGAACCAGTAGTTATTTATTTTGACAACACCAGTGTAATAAATATTTCCAATAATCTAGTCATGCATGCAAAGACTAAACACATTGCCATCAAGTATGATTACTTAAGAGAACAAGTTCAAGAGAAATAAGTAATACATGAATATGTGCAATCAAAAGAACAATTGGATGATATCTTCACCAAGCCACTGCCAAATGATACATTTGAGTACCTAAGGAATAGACTAGGGGTAAAACCCATGTCTAACAGTCAGTAAAAGGATTGAATGCTACATCAACCATATATTATCAACATATCAAGCATGATTGATGCAAGCAGAAGCTGAACTTCAACGCTACATCTATATACAAAAAGGTATATATCAGAACCAAGCACAAGAACATATTGTTGTATTGATGATGGATAAGGAAAATTCAATGAATATATTACGGATAGAAGATATTGGTTGACAGAATGTTAGATATTAGTGAAAATATTTGTTTGGCATTAATGTCAAAGGGAGAGAATGTATCCATATTATCATCAGAAACTATTCATTATCAGATTACTCCAAATAGGGAGAGATCATATATATCCATAGGGAGAGTATTTGTATGACTGTTGCAAACAAAAGAGAAAGACATCAAAGGAGAAAAATAGTCAAAGAGGACATAACACATCAGAAGAAGAAAAAAGAAAGCTGCAAGAATCAAATCTAAGTTAATACAGAGCTCACCAGCAGTCAGACATTTTATCGGTTATCAAAACAAACTATTTGGTAATTTGATGAATCTCAAAAATTGTATTAGAAATAGTATAGTGTGATAATAGAGTATTTTTCCATCAATGCCAAAGGGAGAAATTGATGACATGTAACTGATTAAATGTTTGACTATATTAAGTTGAAGATGATGCAAGACATTAAATCATTTAATGGTTTGTATTGTCATTGATGTCAACTTGATATCATCTGTATGGTGATATACATAATGCCAAATACTTCGAAGAAACAATGGAATAAAGGTTATGCTTTCAGCAATGCATAAAAGTCAAGTATTCACTAAGTGACAGACTACACCGACAGAGTGCACACCATCGGTAAAGACATAAATAAAGTCACACTGATTCCCGATGAGAAGAAGATAGTGTTTCCTGATGAAGTAGAATCAGAGGATGCCCGATGAGCTAAACACAGTTTTGCTCGATGAGCAAGATCCAATGATGCCTAACAAATGGAGATCTTGAAGCTAACTGAAGCAACACCAACAGAACTAGCAGTTGTCACTGGTGACGAACTGTAGAATTGATTGAAAGAATAGAGAGATCAGAAAATGACAAAATAACTAGCTAGTAGAGCTAAAGGATAGAATTAACTGATTGTTTGATTTTTTTATTCAACCACAGTTAAGAAAATGATTTGTACAGTTGGCAAGAAGATAACTACGAGATAAATCAGGAGTTAAAGCCGTAAATCAATTTGGATGGATTATTTTTCATGCCAAGAATCAAGAATCAAGAACCTAGAATTAAGGAACATCATGGCTATATAAGAGACAAGCACAATTCACTTTAAAGAGATGCGAGCAAGTAATTAGATACACGAGGGAGTGAACTGATAGAAGATGCTGAAAAGAAATTGATGAAGGATTAACTTCATGCAGTCTTGATCAATCAAACTGAGGGAGAGCTAAAGAATTATGTAGACACTGAAGAACAGAAAAGCACAGCATCACAAAGAAGAAAGAGTTAAGTACAAAGGAATTGTATTGATACATTGATCAGAAATATATTGTAAGTAAATAGATTTGAAAATCTGCAATTCAGTTGCATTAGAAATAGGTCATTTTGTTTTAGTTTAACCATTGAAGCATTAAGTCTCTTAACAGAGTAGGACTTAATAGTCTTTTTTAATTGAGGTATATCCTAACAGATTACCATAAGGTTGAGTCGTCATAGTAGTATTGGTCTTACCTAAAGCCTATTTATAGTGTAAGAAGAAGGGTGATTCAAGGATGGTAGTAAGATTTGCATAAAGCCTATTGACAATCATGAGACTGATTCAAGGATGGTAGCGTAGATGCCAGATACACAGTGACAACCTATGTATAAAAATCCTCTAACAAGGTTGCACTTAACCATGTGTTTGTAACCTTTAACAAGGTTGGCTCCTAACAGGGCTCACTTTAGAAGAGTGAAAATTTGGGGTACCGGCCCCAGTGGTTTTTCCCTTAACAGGGTTTCTATTAGAGTAAAAAGGTATTTCTATGTTCACTTATTAATTAAATCGTTATTGATTTAATTGTTTAAGTCACCTTTTTATCTCTCGTTCACTTAAGCTAAAATTTAGGCATGCAATAATTAATTCTCTATTAATTATTGATGCAACCTAGGTTTCTCCACCTTCTTGGTGTTCGATCTCCTTTATAAGGATTGATCTCTTTGTATTTGATTATTCCCTCTCTAAATGAACATTTAGTCTTTCAGAACATTCTCATCTCCAAGCTTCTCTTTTGTGAAAGGTTTTTTGCACATAGCGGATCTTCGTGGTTGAATTCTATGAATTCTAACATGGTATCAGAGCCATGCTGCTGCTGCCCATTCTTAGGTATTTGAAGTTTTGGAGCTTTGAGGGTTTCAAGCTTTTTTCAAGTGTTTCTTATGTGGATTTGAAGGGAATTTATTTTTTGGAGTACTTTGGGCAAAAATTGACATCATGGTTGAGTCTAGAAGGCCCAAATCACCCAAAATCCATATAAGGCATGACCATTTTTGTCAATATTGCAAGCTGAGGCAAAAAAATTTGCCTACTCTACCCTGGCATGGATATCAAAGAAATAAAAATATAAAAAATATTAAAAAAATCAATTTTTATTATTTTTTTGGGCAAAAAAATAATGCCCACCGTTGAAAAAGGCCGCGCCACCAAGCGGCCATCGAGCGGCCACTGCAGACCACCTCGACTGGCCATCCCACCACTAGCACCACCATCACGGGTTTGCATTAGTGGGTCCACCCACCGATCGACACCCACCACCACTGGCACCGCCCACTACCTCTGCCTCCGTTGGGTGCACAACTGGACGCCACCACCACCACCACCACCCGGCGGGCTTTCAGCCCCCGTCGACCCCTCTAGCACCGTGTGCGGTCCTATTAATGACTACCAGCTACACTTTCAGCCCCTGCGCACTCATATGCCCTTGGGCCCAGATTCTACAAGCCCTAGGGGCTAAATCTTATTCTTTGAGGCCTTTTTTGACACACCTTGGCTTTTTAGGCTCTATCTAGAGCATACGGAAGCCAATTTTTGACTTCCATATACCGTCGGAAAGCTCTTTCCAATGCTGACATCCTTGTGTAGGTTAGATTATCTTGTTTTTCTATTAGACTAGAATTTTTTTGAGTCAAAGCAGAGTCTTCTTTTCACCACTTCCTGGCCTCTAAAATGAGCAAACAAACTCCATTTTTTGCTCACAAATAGGCATCGGAAAGCTCTTAATAAGCCCGATTCAGATCTAATCTCCTTCTTTAAAGAAATTGACCAAGTTAAGGTATGTCATGGCAGATAAAACATCATTCAAGCTTCTCACTCCACACAATTATCATTTGTGGAAGTCCCATATGACTAGGCAACCTGTTCACGCGGGCTATGGTCTTGTTTGGATCTTATTCAACCAGTTTTGACTCATCCTTATGAGGTAATGCAACACAAAAACAAGATGGATGAGGCCATGGGTGTTCTTTCTTTACATGTTTCAGATAGTTTTATTTTTCACCTTGATAATTGTGATACTCCTATTGAGATGTGGGGGAAGTTTCAGACTCTCTTTGGCACAATAAATGAGTTCCGGGTACTTTAGATTAAAGCTGAATTTACATCCATGGCTCCTGATACATTTTCCTCTATTCAGGATTTCTTAACAAAATTTAAATCTACGAGGTCCCTCTTACATAGTTGTGGAAAGAATAAAATAGATACTGAGTGTATTTATCTAATACTTTCCAAGCTTCATGGTTCTTTTCATATATTCTCTTCTACATTCCATTACACCATGGATGCTTTGGGTCCAAGATTTACCATGCCCACTTTTGATGTGTTTTGTGAGCAGTTGACTCATGAGAAAGCAAAGCTATTTCAACTTGATTCTCTCACTGGATCAGCAACCCATGCATTGGTAGCTCACCCATCTTCAGGGAAGTAGGAGCAGAAACAAAAGTCTTCAACCACAAAGTCTAAGAAGGATTCTAGTTCTCAGCACTCCTTTGTCTCACCTTCTCCTAAGGGGGACAAATTGAATACAGAAAGACCTAGGTGTGCTTATTGTAAACAAAGTAGTCATGATGAGTCTCATTGTTATGAGAAGAAGATAGATGGATATGAAAAGAAAGTTTCTAGTTTGCAAGCTCTTCTTCAGAAGAGCCACATTGATATTCCTTCTTCTTCTACTTCTCATGGGTCTTCTTCTTCATCATCACTTCAGATAGATAGAAAGGACTTAGGAAAGGGTCATGCATTATATTCAACCGCTATACCTCCCTCTTTTAGATGGCTACTAGATTTAGGTGCTTCACACCATATGGCATCTTCTTAGGGTTTATTCTCTTCTTTTGATGCTTCTCCTACCCCACACATTTTGATGGGGAATAACACTATTATGAATATATGTGGGAAAGCTTCTATTGACATTGATGATGGTACATTTCATGATGTATTATGTGTTCCATCTTTGTCCACTAACCTTCTCTCTATCTATCTGATTACTCACAGTGGGATAGGAAAGATAGTTGAGTTTACTCCAGATTCAGTACATATCAGAGATAGTGAGACAAGCAATATTATTGCTATAGGGATAGTTGATCATTCTTCCTTCTTGTACTGCTTCTTACATTTTGGTCCACCATATCCATTGCTAGAGAATAGCTCCCCTTTTTCACGAGAGCCTATTGAGGAGAAGTCAGGTCACTTGAACTTATGTGTATTTCCTGATATCAGTGTTCTAACTTCTACACCTCCCCCTCATGTTGAGTTTTCATATGTTCATCAGGACTCCTCTTCAGATTTGCCAGACATTATTTCTCCATGCATCGAGCCACCTACTACAGTTGTTGAGGACATATTTAAGGATATTCATCTCCTCTCAAATGATAGATTCAACACATCTATTGGCCCACCTTCATCGAAGATTCCATTCTAGGAGTCTCAAGCGTTCTCTTTTCAGCATCAACTAGGCCTTCTAGTTTCTCCTCACATTCATGGATTTCCTCTTCTTCGTCCAGTGCCTTTGTTTCTTCCACAGTGGAACCACATTGGTACGATCATTGACACATGGATTCTATCATTCTAGGGGGGGTTTTCCACCTTGATACTCTCTCATTGGGGGGTTGGTTGTACCTATGGTTTTGAGAGAGTCTCTTGAGCATTATTTTTCAGCATGATTTTTTCCATCTCTTTTTGGAGTAGAGTTTTTTCCCATGTGGTTTTCTCTATTTCTCCACTTTACAAAGATTTGGTTGTGATTGGGTACCTAATCAGGCCTTGTTGCTGGGACCCAAATTTACTACTTTTAGTTTTTTCTTCTAAGTTTTAGCTTCTCCCTAAGTTTATCTTAAGGGGGGTGTTAGAGTAAAAAGGTATTTCTATGTTCACTTATTAATTAAATCATTATTGATTTAATTGTTTAAGTCACCTTTTTATCTCCTATTCACTTAAGCTAAACTTTAGGCATGCAACAATTAATTCTCTATTAATTATTCATGCAACCTAGGTTTGTCCACCTTCTTGGTGTTCGATCTCCTTTATAAGGACTGATCTCTTTGTATTTGATTATTTCCTCTCTAAATGAAAATTTAGTCTTTTAGAACATTCTCATCTCCAAGCTTCTCTTTTGTGATAGGTTTTTTGCATGTAGCGGATCTTCGTGGTTGAATTCTATGAATTCTAACAATTTCCACGTTAAAATCCTTATATTATATGTGTATGGTTCATTACTTTATTGTTTTACATTCTACATATGCATTTATGGATTGATTGGTATACTCTGCATATTTACTGAGTATTGGTAAATACAGTTTACTGCTTATCGGTTATCAAGGAGAATAAGGACAGACAAGGTAAACTGACAGACAGTTCATTGTTTCAAGTATTTCAAAGACATGCATATTGTAGGCACTTAATAATTGGAGAAGTATTGATTGGTGGATTAAATTTGATAAATTTTTGAGGCCACTTATTCACCCCCCCCCTCTTAGTTATTACTAATAGATATGTGCAACATACTGAGTGTATTAGTATGTACACCTGTGTATACTTCTTCCTTAGTCATTTGAATGACTCCCCCTATGTATATGCCAGTAAGTGTAAGTATATATACATATCCTTTATTTTTCTTTTCCTCTTTTTCATTTGATATATGTATTGTACATAACTATATACATTTCATTTCCTTTCCTCCTTTTTTTATTTTAAAGGAAAAGGTACTTACAACTTTTCAAAAAGGTGGGAATGTGAGGACTTGATTTCCTCCATCATCTTTTCCCATTTCTCCTTCAACATTTCTAGAGCAATTTTCTCTAGTGAAATATATTCATGTATGTCATAGATGTTGTCTACCATAGACATCTCAGGGGTTTCTATAAGATTTCTTGCTTCAGAAATATGTTGTTGCAGAATAGTAAGATTTGGTAGAATATGTGCCTGAAGTTCTGTGATCTCACCTTTGAATTTTGTTTTAGCATCCCATATTTCTTGCCTTAGCCTATTTTCCTCTATGACTGTGTTATGATGTGCCTTTATGCTGTCAGAACGAGAGGTTAGGCTTTGTGCACTCTTTGTGACATTTGAATCAATTTCTGCTAGTTTTTCACTATTTTATTTTCCAAATTTCTCTAGTGTGCACATTTTCTGAACTAAGGTGATTGCTTCAGCAATCATCGGCTCTAATTCATCACTGAGTTCTGAGAGATTTACCTTGTTCAATGCCACTTCTTGGATAATTTTATCAATTATCCTAAATTGATATTTGTTTTCTACTTTCTCTTCCATTGCTTGTTTTGTATCTATACCTTGCTCTGTTATGGCATCGGTGAGAACAACAATTTGTTCCTTTACTGAAGCATTTTCTTCAAGTTTCACTTCAGGAACTAGTTGTTGGAGTATCTCTTTTTCTTTGTCAAGTTCCATGTTTTCTCTATGTTCTTGTATCATTTTCTTCTGTATAGCATTCCTCTGATAGAGCACTCCAAACTCTTGAAGTTTGTCACTGTCTAATGTGGTAATGTCCCAGTTTGGAACTTCAATGACTTCATCAAGTGTCACAACCAATATATCCTGCTTTACTTGTTTCTTTTTCTTCTTCTTTGGCTGGGTGGTAGATTGATGTACCACCATTTGTAATGCTTGAGATAGGGTTGATTTAGTTGGTGAGTGTCGAGAGGGTGATGCATCCTTTTGTATCTATTCTGTGTTCACCTGCCGGTTTGGTGAAGATGTCTCCTCACGTACCTTAGGTGTATCAATAGATGAATCTTCTTTCAGTTTTAATTCCTCATTTTTCTTGACTTCCCCACTCTTGTCTTTCTTTTCAACCTTTCTCATTGTCTCATCAAGTGTTTTATCTTCCTCTTTACTTTGTTCTTTTGATACATCCTGCTACTCATCGGTTGCATCTTTCATGTCATTGTCTGTATCCTTGGGAGTGTCAGATGCACCTTGGTTTTCATCGGTACCCATATCCTTGGGTATATTATCATATTTCTTGGATGATTTATCTTGATTAGACTGTATATCAATAACATCCATTAATAGATGCATATTTTTTTGTGTATTGACTATTGCAGTGTCAATAACTATGTCCTGTCCATCAGTCTTACACTCTGCAGCATTGATGTCTTCATCTTTTTGAACCTTTGATACATAGTCTTTTCCTATAATGGTATCGACAATGTTGTCTAACCATGAATCATCATTTATATCAACATCTAAGTTACCTTTTATTGAAATTTCTTCTTTGGTAACTTCTTCATCCTCCAATCTTATGTGGATGGGGGTTGTTGGTACTTAATCATATTTACCATTTGTTGACCATTCCTCATCTATAACATCAGTTTGTTTTTGGCATGTGATCTATACCTCTTCACTATCTAACTCAACTGTTGAGTTACCTATTTTGTTGATAGGTTCCTTTTCAGGACTGCTTTTCTCATTAGGATTTAGAATTCCACTCCATATTTGATGAGTGTCTTCTTCAAGATCTATAAGCTTTCCTTGAAGAAATTTGTAAGCTCTCATTTTTTGTGAGAATTTCTTTGTATATTTCTCCATGACCTCATTGATTTCCTCTTTTGTTTATTTAGGAGGCATAAGAGAGACCAGTACTCTTTCTCTTATACTCTTCTCCTAATGGAGTGCAAAAGTGAATCTAGAAGATATTTTATCTAATAGTTCTTGTGGAACATCTTGTAAAGTGAAGTGCAGTGGGACATAATAGTGTTTGCCAATTTTAGTAATAAGTGCATCTTCAATCTTAGTTTGTTCTACTATATCCCACTTTAACCATTTCCTAATTTTAGGATGTCCAATAGATCTAGCTTCAGAAATAGACTTACATATGTCATCAATGTCTTCAGTTGGAGATGTAACTTTTGCTATTTCTTTTGCAAGTTTTATAGCTTTAGGTTCATCCATAGTTGACTCTTCTAAGTCTTCATCAGTCTGAACATATTTTCTCCTTTTGACAGGTGCCCTAGTTTTTTGTTTTTCCTTCTAAGGTTCAGGTTTCCTTTTTTACACCTTACCTTTGACCATGGGAGAAGGAATAACATCCTATGCTGTTTGACTCCTTGTTCTAGATTTCTTTGGTGGAGGAGGAGGTGGTGAATGAGACTTCTCTTCTTCTGAATCATTTGTCTATGTTGTATTACCGATGGGAAGTTGTTCCTCAGTGTCTTCCTCCTTACTTTGTTGTTCCTCATTACCTTCTTCTTCTTCTTCTCCATCAGAAGATATGTTCATGTTCTTTTTCAGATTCTTGATCATTCTTTTAGACTGCTTTACAGCCTTCTTGACAACAAGATTTGACTTAATTTTTAGTTTTTCCTCTTCATAAGTACCAAATATTAATTGTTTGTTGTCAATGGGTTCATTTAACAATTCTTGAATGCATTCAGTTGCCAAACCTATTTTGATTTCATAATCCAACTTTTCAAGCCATGATTTCCTAGGAACTACAACTTGTATGTAAGGTAAATCTGTATCCACCATAAAACATATTTCTTCATGGTGTTCCTCTATCAATTTCTTAGGAATCCTAGTTATTTCTTGAAGCACTTCCTTTATGGATTTGAAATATTCATGCATCACACTGTCAAAATCTGTACCAAGTGATTCTATAATCTCACTAATCTAAATGGTAATCGGTCTACTTGTGTCCCATGCAACTTTTCCTATGGAAGGAAAGTATTCTTCAAAGTAGAAGAATATACACATTATGAGGGAATGAAACTTACATGCGTTTGTCCTTGAATACCTTATTGTGCACATTTTCTCCTCAAATTGATGCAATAGGATCT
The DNA here is from genome assembly GCA_018584345.1 of Thuja plicata. Taxonomy (NCBI): domain Eukaryota; kingdom Viridiplantae; phylum Streptophyta; class Pinopsida; order Cupressales; family Cupressaceae; genus Thuja; species Thuja plicata. The sequence continues at coordinate 594,324 of MU224145.1, forward strand.
CTGCCAGATCCGTCTTCTTCCCCTGTTTGATGATCTTATATGTTGTGCTCATAGCAGTGCTATAAATGTTGTTCATTCTGCTTACCTGGAATATATTGTAACCAAAACCACATGCTCCAAACTTTAGCTCTGTGTTGGTAATGGTGGTTACCTTTAGTGCCCTTTTATCAAATTTTGCACCAGTTAATTTTTCAACTTCTGTGACATATGGGTGTTTGTGAGCTTGCAACTTATCAGTTGTAGGATAACCAGTAAATGCATGGATAACATCCTTTGTTATAGGTTTTTGCTTGTTTAGCTAGAGAGCCTTGTCGTGAACTCTGCTAAGGATGATTTTAATCCATTTTGTCTTGAAAACCCTAGGAAAATGTAGTGCATTTGTGAGTCCTTTAACTTCCAAGTGTTTATGCTCTTCTTTGAGCTTACCAGCATCATCACAAAGTGCCGCATAGGCATTATCAAGATCTAGATCTCCTATCTCTGAGATCTTGCAGTGAATGTAGGACCTTACATCCTCTACTAGAAAAACCCTAGGTGGGATTTGGGAGAATGCTCTGGAATCATCTAGTTGAGAGGCTATTTCAGGGTGTAGTTTATACTTAGGTTCAGCACACTCTCCTCTTTTGGCAAGTCTGAATGGTTTCTTCTTGTCATCCTTAATTTTCTCTACCCTAGAGGTCGATGCCATCGTATTTACAATTTGGGGCTTTCCATAAATCAAAATAGTGTGATCAGTGAGTGGATTAACTTACTGAATGTCTGTCATTGCCTTTGAATCTGAATGCTTAGTGATTGACCTCTACTGGGTCACTTCTCAAATTGCTCTTAAATCGCTCTACTCTGCTCAAAAATTGCGGGTGCAAAAATGAGCTTACCTATCAGGATTTTATACATTTTTGTGCCCTAAGTTGTCATAAATGCTTACCAACTCATTAGTTTATGAAGACTACTTTTGTTGGTAAAGACATTCATAACACCGTCGGTGTCTATGCAAATCATTGGGGTTGCTAGCAGTTTTGAAGACGTCACCGATGCTCGTTGGTGAGGTTGTGATGATAGCTTTTGTGATTCAATATTCACTGATATCCGTTAGTTTACACTTAGCTTGTGTAATGACTGATATATTCCTGTAAGTGATGCTATCTTTTTTTGTATGTTTTCACCGATGCATATTGTGCCCAATAACCGATGGTTTCTTTTCAACAGTTTAGTACATAACAATGTATTGCATCTTTATTCATGCTAATATTACATTATGAACTATGTATAATGGAACTGATGCATAGTAAAAACTTGTCATAATGCAGTTCCATACTTACTTATGCAATCTAGTTAGATGTAGTGATGTCACTGGATCCAGTGGATGGGGTGTCACCATTTGCGCTGCTTGTTCCAGCACCTTTAGTGTTTGTTGCTTTTACCCACATCTTGTTTGTCATTATTTTGATGTCATCAATGGTATTGTGCTTGTTAAATATGGGCCTTTGATTTAGCATAACACTTTAGCATGGTCATTATACTTTAGTTGCATACAAGAATGAATATGGATTCATTCATCCTGCATGTCTGAAAGAGTCGACCTATTGCCTTCTAGAAGGCAGGAGTATGAGCTCGCTCTCAGATCATTGCAAGCTCAGTGACTACACACTAACCTAAATGAAGGATTTAGCTATATGATGAAAGTAAAATGCTTATTAATCTAAATGATTATGCAATTTGTTGTTCATCCAAAGCTGATTAAGATTCATTTTAGAAGCACTAAATGAAATGTGAGATATTCATTTTTAAGCCCAAAACAAAGTGTGCTCTAAGTTAGATTGATTTGCATGCTTTGAAAGTAATAAACAACAATAAAAGATAAATGATTAATGCTAAGAATGCAAACATAAAAATTTAGTATAATAACTTTAATTAAAATTAGGATCCTTTGTGAAGGAAAAGAGTTTCTCTTTTATAGAAATCTCTCTTGAATTGACAGTTGAGATTGAACAAAAAGAGTGGCTCAGATTTGATTAAAGAAGCACAATCCATGTGCAAGTGATTCAATTGGTTGAGAGAGTTAGTTTACTGAACTAACTGATCAGTTATTTTGGAAACTTCCAAAATCAGTTCACAGTTAACTGAAATGTTTCCAAAATGATAAATAGTGGAGAATCAGTTAACTGAGTGGAACTGGATTGTTTCCATTTTGAT
>MU224145.1:607707-618832 GCA_018584345.1 Thuja plicata
TATATATATATATGCGAATGTCTTCTACATGTACGACTCCTAGAGGATTCTTAGAGAATGCTCCCTCAAAATCATCTAATATGGACTTGAATGGATGCTTCTTGAACATGAATATTTTCCTTTCAGAAATGCCAAATACAACAGGGGTTGCCATACTTACTTGTTACTTGATTAAATAGGGTTTCATGGCAATTTTGAAATGATGGGACTGCTAGGGTTCCATTTCAATCTTCAATCCATTGAAAAACTGACCAAATTGATAACTTCCAATTCTTTGATGTTCAATTCTCCCGTGCTCTACGATTTTTATGATCTCAAATGCAAACAATGAAGATAATCAATTATTTCACTAACATATATAAATTTTTATGCATTTAATGCTTGTTATCTTACGCTTTTTCACTGAGAGTTTCAAACTTTGTTTTGAAGGAAGTACAGTCAATGTGTGCATGCATACTACCTTAGTTTGTGATCACATACATGAATCAATAGGCACATACGTGGAGGGGAGTATACCAGCCACACAGGGGTTTAGAGCTAGAGTAGCTCCCCCTAACACCAAGAAGGTCAATTTAACTAGAGGTAGAGGGTGCATCCACTATGGATGCATCTACTAATTTGTTCTCTTCATTATCCTTCTTTACTTCAACCCAAATTTTATCTTAATCTTCTTTATCTTGTATAAACTTAACTTCTTATGATTCTTCAAATAGTGACTTTCTAGGATTCTCTTATCTTTGTGCTCTTGACCTACAAAACCTTGAGATGTGTCCATCTTTGCCACATGAGTGAAAAATTATTGGAGGTTTGTTCATCATTTTGCACTGCTTGGCTGAGTGACCATTATAATTACATATCTAACATGTAATGTTCTGATAGTTTCTGTGAGGTTGATTTCTCTAATTGTGTTGATTGATATTTCTTTGATTTTGTTATGACTGATTTCTTTGACTTGTTCTGCAATGAATAGCCCTGTGACCAAATTTATTACAGGAGTAAAAATGGCCATTTAAAGGTCTTACCTCTTTACAATCTCTTTCCAAGTGTCCATGCTTGTTACAAGCATAAAATTTTTTGTTAACTTGCTTGAGTTCATCTTTTGGTGGTTCTATTTTAGCCTCTGCAAGATTCTCAGTTTTCTTTGCTTCAGTAGATGTCTTTCTTTCTTTCTTTCTTTCTTTCTTTCTTTCTTTCTTTCTTTCTTTCTTTCTTTCTTGTATTGAATTGATTTCAATTTGAGCTACATTGTATCCAACACCAGTAGTATCACCTTTTATCTTTTGTGCATAAATTTGTGATTGAATTAGATCAAAACTTGTGTTTAGTTTATCAATCTTGTCTTTTTCTTCTATTAATTCAGATTCTATCTTATTCTTGATGTTTTCCAACTCCAAGATTTTCATATTAGCTTCCATAAGTTCTTCATCTAACTGTTTACTTTCTTTGGTCTTCTCTTCAATAGCTGTTAGGCTATTAGTTAGCTGATCATTCAATTGTTCAATATTATCCTTTAAAGACATGTTTTCTTCATTCAACTTTTTGACCATTTTACGCAAATCGTTTGTAGAGAAATCTTTCAAATCTTTTCTTAACTTTTTGATAAGCATTTGTGAGCCATCAACTTTTAGTTTAAGTTTCTCATTTTATTTTTTAGATTTGTTAAGATCTTCAAGGGATTCTTCAAGATTATTTTTCATATGTTTCACTTTTGATAAATCCATGATATCCTCAAGTGGTTAAACTTTCTTTCAGAGGACCAGAGCTCTGATACCAATTGTTGGAAACACTAAGAGGGGGAGGGGGTGAATCATTGTTTAACTAATTATTCTATTTCAGCAATTTGAAACTTAATCAAATAGATAACACATGAAGCATAACACAAAAACATACAACACAATATATTTTTATGGGGAAACCTTGATTAGAGGAAAGCCCTAGTGGGAATTAGTACACACAAATGATTGTACTAGTATAATGAACTTGTTAAGGTTCATTTGCTCTGTTAGAAGCATTCTTTATAATGCAAGTACAATGACCCTATTAGGAGTCTTTACAAAACCCTATTAGAGGTGGTTGGCTCACTACCATAGCTCACTGCTCAATAAGATGAAGGCTACAACCTCCTTGATAATAGATATACACTATATCCAAAATAAAACTGTTGTATGTGACACAATTGTCTGATTAGTTTTGTTTATCTGCTAATGCTCTTATTCTCTTAAAGAGATCTATCTCATTCTGATATCTCTATTTTGATGTTCTATATCTCTTCTCTACATATTTCTTTGACGCTTTCTAATACAACTTTACATGTCATATATATATGTTCATGCTTGAATAGATGCGACAAAAAACAAGACCTTAGTCAGCCCAAAAACAACATTCGCAACACTTCAAAACAAATTGTCTTAAGTGTATTTACAATAATGTTTAATACATAATTACTAACTTATTACAATAGGCACATAGCCTTTACAAAGCAAAATATTATACACTGATCCAAAATCTGAAGTCGGCTTCATAATCTCTTTTCTGAATTGCTAGTGCACTTGATCTTTCTGTAACTTATCTGTACTATCATTTTGTATCATGCATGTATAGGGTAAGCATAAAAACATATCATAGATCTTATGTATGAATGCACATATCTTGATTCATTCTGATGGACGTGCACTAGTGCTCTGATCGACTGCATATCTCTATTTTGCTCTGTCTTCTATACTTAGCCAATTTTTTCTCTTCAAAGTTTGTTGTCAAAACTTTAAATGACTTTGTTTCCATAATGACAACACAAAATAAGTCATATTCTCCCTGAGAGTAAACTTGCTAACAATTTGTGGGACATGGCCAAATATAAGGTAAAGCTAAATTAGAGACAAGTTTTTCTGATGCAACGATAGGCCCTTTTCCTTAAGGAAAATATCATGTGTCCCAGGTTTTAAAAAAAGTTAAAGAAGGTATAGGTTGAAGTTCATCTAAAAACCAATGCTTTTCCTTAACAAAATGATGATGGAATGATAGTCTTCAAGGAATTGTACCTTATTTATGTATGCACCCTAAAATGGTCGCCTAGACTATGGGCCCCCATTCTTCAATTTATCAAATGATCAGAATCAATTCATAAAAATTCCTAAATCAATGATTTGCAACATTTTCAATTCAAATCAATTTCCTTGATCAAATCGTAATTAATTTAATTATTTCAATATTTCCTAAGGTTTGACCATTTCATCAATTATCTTATTTAATTAAAATAAAACAATTCCTTTTTATTAAATAAAATAATCTTATTTAATTAAAATATCTTTTATTTAAATAATCTTATCTTATTTAATTAAAATTTCTCTTAATTAAATAAGATTATCTTATTTAATTAAAATACATGTTTTAATTAAATTAAATAATCTTATTTAATTAAGATAAAATCTCTCTTTTAATTAAATAAAACCCCAAATTAAATCCCTCTTTGTTGAAAAAGGAAATAAATTAAATAAAAATAAATAAAGTTCCCTTTTCTACACATATTTCTAAGTGGTGGGCTTTTTGCCTCTTAATCATAGCCTTTGATTTTACCATTTGAAGATATGAGCACATGGATCAACCAAGATTTAATCTCCACCATTTCTTATTTTCTTTTTGTCTCTTAATCTCTACCGTACATTTCTGTTTATAAGGAAACCCCTCCTTCTCATTTGGATAATCAATAATTGATAATCAAGAAATCAAGAAATAAGGAAAACACTTTTATGCTATTGTTATGCTACAGTTTTGGAGAGCATTTGTGGAGGAGAATTTGAGCACTTGAGCTTGGATATTGCAAATTCACTCTTCTTTTATTCTTCTTTCATGCCCAATGGGAATCCATTTAGATTAATTTTGTACTTGCATGTCAGATTAGATTCATGTTTCCTTTCATAGATTAATCTTGCATTTGTATTTCCTTTCATAGAATAATCATGCATTGTTATCATATAGAATAGCTTTCATTTGCATGCATACTTGATGATCATGGAGACTAGCATTCTTGCTTTTCCTTTTTGAATCTCTCATTTTATGGTGTACTTGCATGGGCACAAACTAGGTCAATCTGAGGGCCTCCATTACAAACCCTTGCACTCAATGAATAGAGATCTATGAGTCGCCATTCAAGACCTCATTCTTGAGAAATCTTGGATATAATGATTCATAGAAGCATGACAAATTTTTAGCACACATTTTTGGTGCCCACCATGGGGCAACCCAACTTAACATGCTAGTTTTTATTATTGTTGGAGCTAACCCCTTGTGCAGATTTGCTTCGAGATGAAAACCCTAGATTATCAAAGATTTGATCATAGCTCTCAAATAGCTTGGAGTTTTGGTCTGAAATTGTTTTTGCAGGTTTGCAACATATTAAAGAAGCTTCAATAAAAAATTCAGAAATTTCCAAGGTATTTTGAATTTTTTATAATTTTTTCTTTATTTTGCATAAAACATTAATTTTAGGCACAAATTGATATATTTTTTGAAATTTTTTACATTTTTGGAAAGGTATTTAAATTCTATAGGGGTCCATTCTTTGTGTTTTAAATTTGGATGCAATATCATAGTTCATTTGGTCGATTTATGAAAACTAGTTTATTCTTAGAGAATGGCTCCCTAGGGCACAAATGAAAAAATCTTTTTAAAATTATGACAATCTTGGAAAGCTCTCTATTTTTTAACATAGATCTCTTATCTTCATTTAGGGTTTGGGATCATAATTCATGTCATATAGGTTTAATCTTTTTGACTAGGTCAAAAATCAAAATTTAAAAAGTGCATTTAATGATTAGATTGCACTTATTTTTCACATGATTCAATGCATGATGTGAGTTGTCATTTAGATTATTTGCTGGTTATTATTTCCCCTAATAATTTATTTTTAGATCTAACCCTAGGGTTTGCATAAGTTTAATATACATTTCATATCTTGTTTGCTTGTTGGAGGGTTCGTGGCTAGCTTTCGTGGAAAATCTCAACAAAAGAAACAATAAGGTAAAATCTACTAAGCGCGTTGCTTTGGACTTTAAGTATTTTGTTGCATCTCTATAAAATTTGGATTTTGGAAATAAAAGTGAACCTCTCATATGTTTAGCTTGAGTTTTTCTTACTTTCATAGATCACATTTCTAATTTTTTCTCTAAAGAATGAACCTAGATTTGCTTTCTTGCATATATGTTTCACATAGTAATTAGGACCTATGAATACTATTTGTGGCAATATTGAAAGAATAGGCTTCATTCACTTGTCTTACATGCAAAGCTCTTCTTGACAATAGATCCCCTTGTAGGTAGGGAAGGATTTTTTATTATCTCACTTGGTTTGGTCTTCAAATTTTGATGGTACTTTCACTCTTTAGATTGGTGGTCATTGTTGTGGATATATGAACCTTAGGTGTAGTGATTTAAAATTAGTGGGTCAATTAATCTCACTTTCTATGTCTGGGTGAGGTGAAGAGGTTAGAGGATTATGCTCTTTTCCCTTTTGGGAGAATCAAAAACTTGGAACCCTTGAATCTGGACCAAGTCCCCATGTGGTTCATATTGTGAGTAATCCCTGTTAGAGAGGGTTAACCATAGTAGACACTCCCTTTATTGGATAAACCATGTGGACAGAACCTCAAGCGGTAATATCCATTTCTTCCATGCTAGCAACAACTACTATATAAATTTCCTTATGGAAGAAATCTCAACAGGTGTGGTCTCTTGTTTGGTTGTTAGATCTCTTCAGTAGCTCCTAATTGATAAAATTCTCAGACTGTGTCCAAACCTCAGTGCACCGGGATTGGATTTCACCCACTTGATATTGAAAAATTTGTAGTGTTAACCATTACAACTAACCATAGTGCAACCAAGTTTTTATTTTCTAGGACTGTGTGTGATTGAAAAATATTTTGAGAACATACATAAGTAGAATATTTAGGGAGTAGAATACTACGACACAATTCTTGTTCATGTGCAAGGTTGCTTTTTCCCTTGCTCATTGTTTGAAGATATTTGTTTTCTTGGACTCCCTAATTTCTATCTTGCGTGCCTGATTCATGATAAAATATGTTAATGCCTCTATTTGGTCAATTAAAATGAATAAAAATTGAGTTACCGAGTTGAAAAAAAAACTTTTTATAGCTTGCTCAATTTGTTATCCTTTCATTTCCAGTCTTCCTTGGTCGATTTGTGTTAGATTAGGTCACTTACAACACTATTAGAAGCTTGTTTAGACTTTGGATTCTTGTGTTTTGACCTCTTGGACTTGCAGTCTTTGATTTCACAAGTTACCTTGTTGGGAGTTGGTAAGCTAGAAATCATCCTTGTTGAGAAGATAAACCTTTAGATTATTTGATAACACACTTGGAGAGTTTTGGTAGTCTCTTGTTCGTTAACTTTCATAAAAAATCAATTTTAATCAATATAACTTGGGTAAAACATCCTCCTAATCCATATGTGTTAGGGTATTCACCTGAATTATTGGGAACCTTTGTGGCAGTGTTGATTTATGCCTCTTTCAAAATTCTATCTCATCACCTCTCTTTTGGACAAGTTAATGCCTTTACTATCCTAGTTTGGTACCAACATTTCTTAGGGTCATCCTATCATCTAGTACCTTTTCTTTCATGCTAGTTACAACAAGATATCAAGTAAATCAAGGAAAATGAAGTCAAGTAGCCTTGAAACAATTACCCTTAGTACAAACTCACCAAAAACATAAGGGAAAAGAACCTATATTTGATCAATCACCTAGGAACAACTAAGAAGTTTGGTTTGATTCCAAGAGTCACCTTAGTGAGTTGGAAACACCCTTAGCATCTTATCTCTCTTCTATGGATATGAGTTACACAATGACTTGAAGAGAGAGGGAAGACATGTATAAAGGCCTTGATGACATATTTGCAAAATATAGAGATACCATTTCATTTGGTGGTTCCTCTTATGACAGTCGACCAGTCTCGCCCCTTATCTCAACTAGATATCTAGATGCACACCAAAGGGATGAGAGAGGTAAGAGGCAAGATTATAAAGATAAGATATCACAACATGAGAACAAATAGGATGAACTTTATGACACTCATGTCAATGCAACTTACACCAACAACTTTTTTAGAAATTCAAGACCAGGTTCACCGCTCAAAACATTTTCAAGATACATGAGTGAAAGAATTAAGAGAATTGAGTGTGAAAAGAAAGCCTTCCTAGAGGACAAAGCTGAAAAGGAAGAGAAATTTAGACTCCTAGAGTTGTAGAGACAAACTTTGGTAGAAATGGAAAAGAAATCCTTCAAAGAGGAGCAAGATAGGCTCTTGGCTCAACAACTTAATGATCAATTCAACAACATGTGTGTTAGTGGTGGAAAAAAATCTCCTCCATCCAATCCTCCTAAGACTCCAGGAAATGGAAGGCATTCAAGGAATCTATCATGAGCTCCTATCCCTAGAGGAAGAAGGGTCTCTACACATTATCATTATAGGAGGAAAACACCTCCTAGGAACTTAAAACAACCTTCACAACGTTCTCATCATGGTTCACAATATGGGGGTATTCGCTTGGGTTTTGATCTCACCTCCTAGGACTTCATGAAAATGCAACAAGAACCACTTTTCCAGAAGTATTTGGACACATATTTGGAGAAAAACAAAGATAAGTTCCTAGAGAATTTGATAAACAAAGGTTCTAGAGCCCCTTACAAATTTGATGTGGACAAAAAGATTAAGAAGCAGGGTCCATCTAAAGAAGAGGAGATCAAAAAAATTAAGAGCATGACGGAAAAAATGTTAGCACCTAAGAATTCTTTCTCACTGGACTCGATTTGTCCTAATCCTTTTGACAAAAGTGTTAACATTAAAGACTTCCCTAGAAAGATTGAGATCCCTCAATATGACAAATATCATGGGAATGGAGATCCACATGATCACATTCACCAGTTCTATAGCACAAGTTTTGAGTTCCATCGAGATGACTCATATCTCATGAGATTGTTCCCAAGGAGTCTTAAGGGTCAAGAGATAGAATGGTTCACCAACATAAATCCTCATGTCAAGACTTTCAAAGAGATTGTCCACTGATTTGTTCAACACTTTGCATACAATCTTTCAAGATCTATCACCATGTTGGACTTATGCAACTTAAAGAAAAGTCAAGGGGAATCCTTTGTCACTTTCTTGCGAAGGTGGAGATGACAATGCTCTCGCTACTCTAGAACCATTCCTAATAATGAAAAGATTAAAATCCTTGTTAGAAAATTGGTTCCCGAAACACAGTATGAAATTAGGAAGGTGGTTTTTTGATTCCTTTGACACCATGGTTGAAACCGCATTTAGGATTGACGATGTTTTAAAAGAATAAGGAATTTTGACCAAACGTAGAAGCAATAACAACAACAATTGTCAAAATAACAACCCTAACAATGATAAAGGGAAGAACTCACACTGGAATAGGAACAAACAAGTGGTCAATGATGGAGTTGTGGAATCCTCCCCACCTAAAGATCAAATGTTGTTCCACTTGTCTAGTGTTGTTCAAGCCATGAAGCTCAATACATATAATCAACAAGAGAGGAAACCAAGATACCAAGATAGGCCTAAGAAAGAAAGACTTCAATTTGCAAAACTTGGTGACTCATATGAGGATATCTTGAAAAAAATCATTGCTAACAACCTTGCAAATCCTCAAGATCCTGCCAAACATTATATACCTAATGTTAAGCCGCATTGGTGGGATGAGAAGGCCGTTTGAAAATTTCATAATGGTATTGGCCATGACATTAAAAATTTCTACAAACTCAAGCACCTTATTCAAGATCTCATTTAGAGTGGCAAACTTAAGATAGATGGATTGAACAGAAACACCAATCATAAGGAATTTAAAGAGTTTTTGATCAAATATGAGAAGGGGGAAACCTCTAAATTTAAGAATGGCAAAGCTAAGATCAATTACACCTACACAAATGTGGAGAATACTATCAACATGCTTGAATTCATGGAAGAAAATGTCAATATGATAAGGGGTAAAGATTTGTATGGTTATGATCTATATGTGGACTCTCCTCCTATTTTTGATGAAGAACCCATTGTGGTGCTAAGGGGTCCCAACTCTAGAGTGTCATCTCAAAATCTTAATGCTGTCACACAAAGTCAAGGTCTCTTTGTCATTAGAGGACCTAATTCAAGCCATCAAGTAAACCTAAGCAAGTGGCATCCAAGAATGTCACCTTAAAACTAGCAGTTAATCCTAAGTCAAGCTATAGTCTTGTTGATTAGGTGCAAAGAAACCCAACTCAGATTTTGATCTTTGAGCTTTTAGAATTGTCCCCAAGACAAAAGAAATTCCATGAGGATGCTTTGAGCATGGAAAACTCCCCAAAAACTTAGATGTCGATCAATTCCATAACATGGTTAATCACATTGCTAGCCCTCATTGCCTTACTTTTTGAGAGGATGATGATAAAGATTTGAGACACCCATACAATCTTTCCCTTCATATTGAGGTCATGATCCATAGAACCCATGTTAGGCGTGTGTTGATAGATGGGGGTGCTAGGCTTAATATTTGTTTGTTTAGTATTTTAAAATAATTGGGTTATTCTGAAAAAGTCATAGATACCAGGAAAAGGATCACTATCAAAGATTATGAGGCAAAAAGAAGTTCCGTGGGGTTAGCCATCCTTCCTTTTAGGATTGGCCCTATTGAAAAAGATATTTTTTTTTCAAATAGTTGATGTGGGACCCCTTGGGTATAATATCTTACTCGGTATACTGTGGATTCATGATATGCAAGTGGTGTCGTCTACCTATCATCAGTGTGTTAAGTTCCCTTACAATGGAATAGAAATTTGTATACATGGGGATAACACTTTATCTGTCAATTCCATTTCAGTAGGAACTCATGTTCCCCTCGATAGAGAAGAAGAATATTTTGATGCAGCCTTAGCTGAATGTAAAGAAAAGCTTAAGTCAGTAGATCTTGGCATGGGGGGGTATCAACTCAACTCCCTCACAACATTACCAGTTTCACCCAGGTCTTACGGAAAGCCTTCACAAGAAAATAAACCTTAATCTTCATCTATGACTTTATTTGGCACATTTGTAGAGTCCTTAGTGCCTATTCAAGATGAGAAAGAAGAGATGTTTGTTAGAGACTGGATCTATAGAGAAGAGAAATATATGCACAATGAGAACTTCTCTCCCTCTCCTAAGGATTATGGAAGAGGGTATACTTTTGTCAAAAGAATGGGATATCCTGGACATGGCCCTCTTAATCATACATTGGATGCTAGAACCGAACCTCTTGATCATGCTCTTTTTGGATGCAAGTCTAAGAAGTCGGTTGGCCTAGTATTTGAAAATTGCATAAAACACACTACTCCTATCCTGGATAAGTTAGATAGTGGAGATGAACTAGAATATGTAGCTAATTTGACAAATCAGCAAGACAAATGTGAAGATTGGGTAACTTCTACTAATCTCCCCCGAGGAGATTTAGATGTTCTGGTTATCCATGCATCAGTTGCAAATTTAGAACATGAATTAGATATAGAAGATCCTTTCAGAGAATGTCAATGAAAAAATCTTTTTCCTTTAATGGGTAGAGAAGGTGTTACCCTTGATGACACTAGACCTTCCACATCAAGAGGTCCCAAACCTTCATGGTGTAAATGTCCTAGTCCCATTTCAGACACAAGTTCATATGAGTATGAATGAGACTCCTTCTTAGATCCTTCTATAGTTGACATGGATGTTGATGTTATCCACAGTTATAGTTCTCAACCCAAGGTAGCCAATGAGTCACATGTAGGATTAGAGGATTTGAATCCACATGTTTCTTTAGTGGATGATTCTTACCTTGTTAGGATGAATCCTGATTTGGGTATCTTAGAGGGATACTTGATGGACTCTGACTCTTTGGTGACCAACAATAATATCATTCACATTTATAACCTTGAACAACTTGTTGACTTGCCTCTTGTTCATCTTGATCTCATTGATTGGTCCCAACTCTATCAAGAACCTGAGCTCTTAACATTTCAAAATGATTATGAGATAGCCTATTACCTAAACGCCATTATGTTAGAATAGTCCCAAAGGATAAATGAGAGGGGGGGGGGGGGGAATCAG
>MU224145.1:618932-636658 GCA_018584345.1 Thuja plicata
TGAGATAGCCTATTACCTAAACGCCATTATGTTAGAATAGTCCCAAAGGATAAATGAGAGGGGGGGGGGGGTGAATCAGTTATCAGCTAGTTTAATTCTTTTATTCAATTAATTATAGAATAACATTAACAATTAACACATTCAGATAACACAAGATAGAACACAATTTTGGTTACGGGGAAACCAAATAGGTAAAAACCCTGGTGGGAATTAGCACCCACAAAGAACTGTACTTGAGTATAATAATCCTTGTTAGAAGACCTTACAACCCTGTTAGGAGTTGATATTTACAATGCAATAAGTATAGAGACCTGGTTAAGGGTCAGACCCTGTTAGGAGTCTTTTACAAATAACCCTTTTAGGGGTGAGGACTCACTATCCAGAAGCTCACTGCTGAAATGATGAAGGTTGTACAACCTTCAATAAAATAAATATACATGATATCTTATAAATGAAATATTTGAATAGACCTGTTATCTTGATCAGTTCCAATGAATTGTAATCTTTTTCTACTTCTTCACATAGATCTTCAACTTTTAATGTCTGACTTTTTGCTCTCCTCTATCTTTTCTTTTTCACTTCATTTTCACTCTCAGTAATCACATTTGAACTTCTATATCTATCTTTTCCAAGGATAAGGTAATGATGGTATTTGGAAATACTTCATCAACTTCCTTGTTGGCTTAACCAAGCACGCAATCAAAATTAGGACCACGTAACTCAAGATGAGTGGATGTATCACTTCACATAGTCTACTCTACCAGATTAACTCAAACATCATGCTTTAGTTACAACATGTTTGGAACCTTTGGATAATCATCATTAACTCAACTAAACATGAATAAAAACATGCATATCCTGAAGATAGGCGCAACTCAAGAAATAATGTAGATACGTCAACTCTTAACAGATAATTTCCAGAAACTGTAACTGCCAAAACGGATTAACATAACTCCACTGAAACTTGTTATCTGAATCTGCGTGAATGGAAATAGAAACCAAAACATGTCTACACCATGGAAATCAACACGTCTGGATCCAAAACATATGTAATGATAATTGCTTACAGGTCACTATTGTATATTATATGTCATCAATGACAAACATATAGTTAACTATTTGCACAGAAGAAAATCTCCAACAATCTCCCGCTTTGACATTGATGGAAATGTATGATAGTGCTAGTGTTATTATAGTGAATAAAAATAGGATAATCAATCAAAATACCAAAGTATTTAATCATCTATTTGATCCAAACCATTGTTGAACAATTCAATGCTGCTGCAACATACTCAGCTTCAGCTATTTACTGAGAGATACAATTTTTCTTCTTGCTTGTCCAAGTAACCAACCTATCTCCAAAAAATACTGCACCTCCTGAGGTACTCTTGTTGTCATCAACACAACCTACCAAATATGCATATGTATACACATGAATATGTATATTATCTAAGTTAGGATACCATAAACCATAGTCTATAGTCCCCTTTAAGTATTTGAATATTCTTTGTATTACCATTAGGTGATTTTGTTTATGTTTAGCTGCAAATCATCCAATGATGCCAACTGTGTTGGAAATATTTGGTCTAGATTGAGTAAGATATATGAGTTTTCCAATCATAGACTTGTATAGTGTCTTTTCAACTGCTGTGGAATCAACATCCCTAGAAAGATTTCTTCCTATTATCATGGGGGTGTTTACTGGTTTGCAATCTTTCATTTTGAAAGTATTCAATATCTCCTTCACATACTTAGACTGAGTTATGAATATGCCTTTATTTGTTTGTTTTACATTCAATCCAAAAAAATATTTGATATGTCCAATCATGCTCATTTCAAACTCAGTTTGCATCTCTTTGGTGAATTCTGCACTAATCTTGTCATTACCTCCAAAGATAATGTTATTTACAAAAATAGCAATGAGTAGTAATCCTTCATCTGCCTCTCTTATGAATAAGTTACAGTTTGTTGCTCCTTTTCTGAATTGTATCTTTGTTAAGTAACCATCAAGTATCTCATACCATGCTCTTGGGGCCTGTTTAAGTCCATAGAGTGCTTTCTTTAGTCTACATACCATGTCTAGTTTGTCTGATAAATTAAATCCTTCAAGATATTCTACGTAGACTTCTTCCTTCAAGTCACCGCTCAGAAAAGCTGACTTGACATCCATCTGATATAGTTTAATGTTCTTGAATGTTGCATTGGCCAAGAACAACTTGATAGCTTCCAGTATTCTCATAGGGGTAAATGTATCACTGTATTCTATTCCTTCTCTCTGCACATATCCTTTACATACCAGTCTTGATTTATTTCTTACCATTATTCCTTCTTCATTCATCTTATTCCAGAATATCCACTTTCTTCCATTCACAATTTTGTCACGAGGTCTAGGGACAAGTTCCCATGTATCATTATTTATTATCTGATCTAATTCTTCTTGCATAGAACTTTTCCAATCTAAATCATTGCATGCATCTTCAACACTTAAGGGTTCAATCTGTGAAAGTAAGCATACCTATTCATCAACGGTTGAACTTCTTGCTCTGGATCTTGTCAATAATTTAGCGCTCTAATCTCCAATGATGTCTTCCTTAGAGTGGTATTTGGATGTGTATTTTTATTTTTTAGGAGTGACACTCTCATCTGTAATTTTTTATTCTTCTTCACTTGGTTTAGGATTGTTGCATGAAACATCAATACAGTCAAACATTTCTTCAATAACTGTGTCCTTATTGATGGGTTTGGGTTCATCTTCAATCATGGGAGCACATTCATAGTATCTTTCTTGAATCATAAACTTCTCATCAATCTTCACATGAGTACTTTCAATGATATTCTTCAATCTTAGATTAAAACATCTATAGGCTTTGCCTTTAGTAGAGTAACTAAGAAAAATACCTTCATCGCTTCTAGCATGAAACTTGCCAATACTATCATCTCTCTTGATGTAGCACTTGCTTCCATAGATTCTGAAGTATTTTATAGTAGGTACATTACTAAACCAAAGTTCATAAGGTGTCTTGTCTGCACTTGGCCTTCATTGAATTCTATTGATAGTATAGACTATTTTATTGACTGCATCTTTCCAATGGGTATGGGCAACCTTTCCTTCAATCATGATACTATGTGCTGTGTCAAGTATTATCATGTTCCTTCTTTCTGCAATCCCATTCTGCTAAGGGGTTCTAGGTGTACTTAACTATCTTTTGATTCCATGTTCTCCGCAATAGTCATAAAACTAGTAAGAGGTAAATTCTCCTCCTCTATTTCATCTCAGACATTTTATCCTCAATCCAAACTCATTTTCAACATTGGCCTTGAATGCTTTGAATTTATCAAAGGATTCATATTTGTCCTTCAAAAATGCAACCCACATCATCCTGGAAAAATGATCAAAAAAAAAAATGAAATACCTCTCTCCATAGTATGATCTTGTTTGAGTGGGACCACATAAGTCTGTATGCACTAGCTCCAATTTGTTTTCTACTGAATTTTTTTTGCTTCTGAATGATTTCCTCACATGCTTTCCCATCATGCATTCCCTACACATAGTATCAACTGGTCTTGCAATACTAGGAAGGTCTCTTACTACATTTACATTACTTATCTTTACTATATTGTCAAAATTGATATGACAAAATCTCTTGTGCTATAGCCAACTGTCATCCACTTTTGCAACAAAAAAACTTACTTCAAAGTTAAGCTAAAAAACATTACCTTTCATCTTTGAACCTGATGCAATCATGTCTCCTTCTTTGTTGTTAATGACACACTGGTTGTTTTTGAATTCAAACTTATATCCTTTATCTAGAAGATGTCTGACACTTAGTAAGTTATGATGTAAACCATTAACATATAGAACATCATGTGTATTGTTCTTTCCATCTAAGGTGATAGATCCTCTTCCTATGATATGTTTGGGAGTGTTATCTCCAAATCTAACCATGCCACCTTTGTACTTGAAAAAATGAACAAATCTATCTTTGTCTCCTGTCATGTGGTGTGAACATCCATTGTCTATGATCCAGTCAGTTCTGATGTGTTCTTTGGAAACTAATGCTAACTCTTGTGCTTTCTTTTCATCTTCAATGTCCATTTCTTCAAGCATTTTCTCAATGTATTTAATGGTAACGAATCCAATTTCATCTTCTCTTGAGTCATCATCAGTTACACCATCTTCAGCATGATAGCATTCCTTAGTATATTTGCCAGGCTTGTAATCTAATCTGAACTTCCTGACTCTTGTAGGACACTTGGATGAAAAATGGCCAACTTTGTTGCATGAAAAACATTTGAATGGTAGTTGTTGTTCATATTTTAATTTACCTTTCCTTTCTTTCTTGGAAATCATAGCAATGATTTCTTCTAGTTTTGTATCCACTTCTTCTTTCTCATTATTACTAGAGTTCCTCAAGAATTTCTTTCCATGAACTGAGGTTTTAAAGGTTGTTTCACTCTTAGGTTCAGTCTTCAATCTTGATATCTCAAATGTAGAGATTTTTCTAATCAAGTTCTCTCTCTTGAATTCTTTTAAGAATTTCATGGTTTCATCCAAGATGTTTATCTTTCTTTCATAATTTGCAGTCAGTGTGGTCACAGTTTGTCTATTATGTCTTGTTTTGAAATTTGTCCATGATTGTTCCTGATTCTTGATACTGCTTCATTAATACTCTGATTCTAAGCTTTGATGTTTTCTTCAAGAAGCATTTTTGAGTTATTTTATCTTTTCTTCCATGTCTTTCTAGACACATTATTATCTTGGATGTCTCCTTCAAACATATCTTCCAAGTATTTTCATATAGAATAAGCTTTTTCTGCCTTTTTGATCTTAGAGAATTCACTATCAGATAGGGTGCTGATTAGAGCTTCTTTAGAAAAAGCATTCTGAGTGAATACTTCCATTTGTTTGATAATAGATTCTTCTTTTGCAAGATCTTTCAAAGTAGGAACATCAACTGATTATGTATCAACCTCATAGATCTCAAAACCAACGCACTATAGATGTGTTATCATTTTGTTCTTCCAGTCAAGATAATTCTCTCCATCAAACTTATGTTAGAATAGTCCCAAAGGATAACTAAGAGGGTGGGGATGAATCAGTTATTAGTAAATTTACTTCTTTTTTCTTCTTTAACTCCATAATACAATAAAGTAAATACACATTTAGATAACACAGTACACAACACACAATTTGATTACGGGGAAACCAAATGGTAAAAACCCCGGTGGGAATTAGCACCCACAATGAACTATACTTGTTTATAGTAATCTCTGTTAGAAGATATTTCAACCCTGTTAAGAGTTGTAATTTACAATGTAATAAGTATAGTGACCTAGTTAAGGGTTGGACCATGTTAGGAGTCTTTTACAAATAACCCTGTTAGGGGTGGTGGACTCACTGTCCAAAAGCTCACTACTTCAACGGTGAAGGCTACAACCTTATTATAATAGATATGCACTATATCTGATGATGAACTATAGAGTAGACCTACTATCTTGATCAGTTCCAATGTATTACAATCTTTCACTTCTTCTTCACATAGACTCTTGATAAATGAACCACATTTGATATTCTGCTTTGTACATTTTCTCTCTCTTTTCGTATCATTCACACTTAGCGTATCACAAATGACTTGCTATAAGTATCTTCCTCAAAGTATAAGATCATGGGACCTATAAGACAAATCTTCATAACATCCTTGTCAGCTCTACTAAGCATGCAAGCAATATTAAGTCTTCTCAACACAAACTGAATAGATGCGGCGCTTCACTAGGTTGGCCTCACCAATTTATCTCTAACTTTGAAATATTCTTCAAACATGTTTGGCACCTTTAGATAACTATAATCAACTCATAACTAATCATGAATATACACACACATATCTTGAAGATAGGTGCAACTCAAGAAACAAATTACATACATCGGCTATGAATAGATACTCCTCCAAAACTATAACTGGCAATAAAAAAATTACACAACTTGACAGAAACATCATATCTAAATCTACATGTATGAACATAACATAATAAACATATCTACAACCTATATCTATCCATGCAAGTATTGATATCATCATTATAATAAGTACATGCAGAAACACTACTATGTATTATATGTTGTCATCAATGACAAACATACAATCAATCAACTACACAAAAACAAATCTCCAACAATCTCCCCCTTTGACATTGATGGCAACATATGATATTAAAAACATCCTCTGTTCATGGTGTCCTCTTTCTTTTACAATCTTTTGAATATCCTCATCAAAGATTCCTCTACACTGCTTTAGTACTTCTGACTATTTTTATACTCCCCTAGAGTATATGCTCCCCCTGACTATATACTCCCCCTTTGAAATCAATGGGAAAGGGTGCCATAAATCATTAGGCACAGGTACTACTCTAGAAGTAGAGTAGTCAACTATTCATTAGTCACCTAATGACTGATGTTCTTGTTGCTTCTTCTAAATAGACTCAAGAGAGGGAATTACACCCAACTTATCCCTGAGATACTCAAAAGTATCCTTTGATAAGGGCTTTGTGAAAATATCTTCCAAATATTCTTTGGTGCTCACATAGTCCAATTTTTCTTCTTTTTTTGAAACTTTTTCTCTTAGGAAGTGGTACTTGATCTCTATGTGTTTTTTTTTTGTGTGCATCACAGGGTTCTTAGACATGTTAATAGTGCTAGTGTTATCACAGTGAATAACAATAGGATAATCAACATGAATGCCAAAGTCTTTAACCATCTTCTTGATCCAAACCATGGTTGAACAATTTAGTGCTGCTGCAACATATTCAGCTTTTGTTGTTGACTGAGAAATATAGTTTTGTTTCTTGCTTATCTAAGAAACCAACCTATCTCCATGTAATACTACTCCTCCTGAAGTTCTCTTCCTATCATCAATACAACCTGCCCAATCTACATCTGTATACACATGAAGTTGTACATTCTTTGATTTAGGATACCATAAACCATAGTCTATAGTTCCATTTAGATATCTGAATGTCCTCTTGATTTCCATTAGGTGATTCTGCTTGGGTTTAACTACAAATCTTCCAACAATGCCAACTACATTAGATATGTCAGGTCTAGATTGAGTTAGATAAATGAGTTTAAAAATTATAGATTTGTACAATGTCTTATCAACTATTGTGGAATCATCATTTTTTGAAAGCTTTCTTCTTGTTATCATGGGAGTGCATACTGGCTTACAGTCTTCCATTTTGAAGGTCTTCAATATTTCTTTCACATATTTTGACTCATTAATGAATATACCTTTATCTGTCTGCTTTACATTTAGTCCCAAAAAGTATTTTATAGGACCAATCATGCTCATTTCAAATTCATTCTGCATTTCTTTTGCAAATGTTGTACTAATCTTGTCATTACCTTTGAAGATAATGTCATCAACAAATACGAAAACTACTAGTAATCCATCAGGTGTCTCTCTTGTGAATAGGTTAAAATCTACTGCTCCTTTGTTGAATCCAATCTTGGTAAGATAACCATAAATTCTCTCATACAAATCTCTTGGGGCCTGTTTAAGACCATAGAGTGCTTTCTTCAATATGCATACCATGTCTGGTTTATCTGAAAGATTAAATCCTTTAGGTTGTTCTATGTAGACTTCTTCCTTCAAGTCTCCATTCAGAAAAGCTAACTTTACACCCATTTGATAAAATTTGAAGTCTTTTAATGTTGCATAGGCCAAGAACAATTTAATGGCTTCCAGTCTACTCACTGGGGAAAATGTATCAGTGTAGTCTATTCCTTCTCTCTATGTATATCCTTTACATGCAAATATTTCTTTGTTTCTAGCTACTGTACCATCTTCATTCATCTTGTTTCTAAATACCCACTTTTTTCCAATCACATTTTTGTCACTGGGTCTGGGTACCAATTCCCATGTATCATTTTTAATTATCTTATCTAATTCTTCTTTCATAGCATTCTTCCAATCAGAATCATTACAAGCATCTTCAACACTTAAAGGTTCAATCTGTGAAAGTAAACATACCTCTTCATCCATTGCTAGACTTTTTGCTTTTGATCTAGTCAAAACACTGCTGCTCTGATCTCCAATGATATCATCTTTAGAGTGGTATCTAGATGTGAATTTAGGAACCTTGGGTGTGACTTCTTCTTCTATAATTTTTTATTCTTCTCTGCTTGATTTAGGGTCATTGCATGAAACATCAATGCAATCAAACATTTCTTCAATAATATTATCTTTACTGCTAGGCCTGGGTTCATCTTCAATCATAGGTGCATATTCATAGTATCTCTCTTGAACCATAAACTTTTCATCAATTTTTACATGAGTACTTTCAATTATCTTTTTCAATCTCAAATTAAAACATATATATGCTTTTCTTTTTCTAGAGTAACCAAGAAAAATACCTTCATCACTTCTGGAATAAAACTTACCAACACCATCATCTCTCTTGATGTAGCACTTGCTGCCAAAGATTTTGAAATACTTCATTGTGGGTAAATTTAAAAAACCAAAGTTCATAGGGTGTCTTATTTGCGCCTAGCCTCAATTGAGTTTTGTTGATAGTATAGACTGTTGTATTCACTACATCTCTCCAATATGTGTGCACAACTTTTCCTTCAATCATCATAGTGCATGCTGTATCATGTATAATATTGTTCCTCCTTTCTACAATCCCATTCTGCTGAGGGGTTCTAGGTGCACTCAAGTGTCTTTTTATTCCATGTTCTTCACAATAATCATAAAACTGATCAGAAGTGAACTCTACTCCTCTATCTGATCTCAAAGATTTCAGTTTTAATCCAGATTCATTCTCAACTTTAGCCTTGAATATTTTGAACTTCTCAAAGGCTTCAAATTTTTATTTTAAGAACACAACCCACATCATCCTTGAAAATTCATCAAAAAATAAAACGTAATACCTTTCTCCATAGTATGATCTTGTTTGGGTAGGACCACATAAATTTGTATGCACTAGGTCCAATTTGTTTTCAGTTGAGTTCGGCTTGCTTCTGAAAGAAATCCTTACCTCCTTTCCCATAACACATTCCCTGCATATTGTGTCAACTAGTCTTGCAATACTTGGAAGGTCTTTCACTACCTTGACATTACTTATCTCTACTATGTTATCAAAGTTGATATGACAGAGTCTCTTGTGCCATAACCAACTATCATCAACTTTTGCAACAACAACTTACATCAGAATTGAGATGAAAAACATTACATTTTGTTTTTGATCCTGATGCAATCATGTCTCCATACTTGTTTTTAATGATGCACTTGTTGTCTTTGAACTCCAAATGATAACCTTTGTCAAGTAGTTTTCCAACGCTTAGCAAGTTATGATGTAATCCATCAACATATAGAACATCATCTATCTTGTTCTTTCCATCAAAAGTGATAGAACCTCTACCTATGATAGGTTTAGGAGTGTTATCTCCAAATCTAACCATACCACCTTTGTATTTGTATAAATTATCAAATCTATCTTTGTCACCTGTCATATAATGAGAGAATCCATTGTCAATGATCCAATCAGTTCTGATGTCTACCTTGGAAATTAGGGCTAACTCTTGCTCTTCCTTTTCATCTACAATATCTATTTCCTCAAGCAACCTTTCCATGTCTCTAAGGACAATGAATCCAATTTCATGTTCTCCTGAATCCTAATCAACTACACCTTCTTCAGCATGATAACATTCCTTCTTATATTAAGGTTTGTAATCAGACCTGAATTTCTTGACTCTTGTGGGACACTTAGATGCAAAGTGACCAATCTTGTTGCATGAAAAACACTTGAATGGAAGCTTTCCTTCATATTTTCCTTTTCCTTTCTTTTCTCTTTTAGCAATCACAGAAATTATTTCTTCTAGTTCTTCATCAACTTCTTCTTTCTCATTATGACTGGAGATGTGTAAGGACTTCTTTCCATGGATTGAGGCTTTGAAAGTTGTTTCACTTTTAGGTTTAGTCTTCAATCTTGATATCTCAAATGCAGATATTTTGCTAATCAAGGTCTCTCTCTTGAATTCTTGTGAGAATTGCATGGTTTCTTCTAGAATACTTATCTTGTTTTCATAGTCTGATGTTAAATTAGTTAGCAGCTTGTCCATTATGTCTTCTTCTGATATTTCTCCACCATTGTTTCTGATTCCAGAGACTGCTTCATTTATCCTTTGATTGTAGGCTCTAATGTTCTCTTCAAATAACATCTCAAGGATTTTGTATTTATTTTTTCGTGTCTTCTAAATACTTCCATATGGTGTATGCTTTGTTAATTTTCTTGATCTCAAAAAATTCATTATCGGATAAGGCACTGATTAGGGCTTCTTTAGCAATTGCATTATTGGTAAATGTTTCCTTTTGTTTGTTAGTAGCATCATCCTTTGAAAGGTATTTTAGAGATGGAATTACAACTTCTTGTGTAGAAATTTAAAAGATCTCAAAGCCAACACACTATATATGTGTTATCATTTTTTTTTTCCAATCTAGATAATTTTCTCTATTGAACTTAGGGCTTTCTTTTCTGAAGTAAGACATCTGATCTACCTTAATCTTTTAGGCTTCTTCTCCAAGGCACTTAGCTTTGATACCAACTGTTAGAATAGTCCCAAAGGAAAAATGAGAGGGGGGGTGAATCAGTTATCAATAACTTTACTTCTTTTTTCTTCTTTAACTCTAGAATACAATAAAGTAAATACACATTCAGATAACACAATACACAACACACAATTTGATTACGGGGAAACCAAATGGTAAAAACCCAAGTGGGAATTAGCACACACAATGAACTATAATTATTTATAGTAATCCCTATTAGAAGATATTTCAACCCTATTAGGAGTTGTACTTTACAATGCAATAATTATAGTGACCTGGTTAACGGTCAGACACTGTTACCTGAGTCTTTTACAAATAACCTTTTTAGGGGTTGTGGACTCACTGTCCAAAAGCTGATTGCTTCAATGGTGAAGGCTACAACCTTCTGTATAAAAGATATGCACTATATATGATGATGAACTGTAGAGTAGACCTACTGTCTTGATTAGTTCCAATGTATTACAATTTTTCACTTCTTCTTCACATAGACTCTTGATGAATTAATCACATTTGATATTCTGCTCTATACATCTTCTGTCTCTTTTCATATCATTCACACTTAGCATATCACAAATAACTTGCTATAAGTATCTTCCTCAAAGTATAAGCTGATGGGACCTAAAAGAAAACTATTTATAACATCCTTGTCATCTCTACTAAGAATGCAATAAATATTAAGTCCGCACAACACAAACTGAATAGATGCGACGCTTCACTAAGTTGGCCTCACCAATTTATCTCTAACTTTACAATCTTCTTGAAACACGTTTGGCACCTTTAGATAACAATCATAAACTCCTAACTAATCATGAATATACACACGCATATCATGAAGATAGGTGCAACTCAAGAAACATGTTACATACATTGGCTCTGAATAGATACTCTTCTAGAACTGTAACTACCAATAACAAAATTACACAACTTGACTGAAACATCATATCTGGATCTGTGTGTATGAACATAACATTATAAACATGTCTACAACATGTATCTATCCATGCAAGGATTGATATCATCATTTTGATAAGTACATATAGAAACACTACTGTGTATTATATGTTTTCATCAATGACAAACATACAATCAATCATCTGCACAGAAACAAATCTCCAACAACTTAGGACTCTCTTTTCTAAAGTACGCCATTTGATCTACCTTATGATTTTAGGCTTTCTCTCCAAGGCACTTGGCTCTAATACCAATTGTTGGAATAGTGTCAAAGGATAACTGAGAGGGGGGTGAATTAGTTATCAGCTAGTTTAATTCTTGTCTTCAATTAATTATAGAATAACATTAACCATTAACACATTTAGATAACACAAAATAGAACACAACAATTTTGGTTATGGGGAAACCAAATAGGTAAAAACATTGGTGGGAATTAGCACCCACAAAGAACTGTACTTGATTATAATAATCCATGTTAGAAGATCTTACAACCCTATTCGGAGTTGATCTTTACAATGAAATAACTACTGAGACCTGGTTAAGGCTCGTACCCTGTAAGGAGTCTTTTACAAATAACTGTGTTAGGGGTGAGGACTCACTATCCAAAAGCTCACTGGTGAAATTATGAAGGCTACAACCTTTAGTAAAATAGATATACACTATATCTGATAAATGAAATTTTTGAGTAGAACTGCTATATTGATCAGTTCCAATAAATTGTAATCTTCTTCTGCTTCTTCACATAGATCTTCAACTTTTACTGTCTAACTTTTTTCTCTGCTCTATCTTTTCTTTTTCACTTCATTTTTAGTCTTAGCGATCACATTTGAAATTCTATATGTATCTTCACCAAGGATAAGGTCATGATGGTATTTGGAAACACTTCATCAACTTCCTTGTCAGCTTAACCAAGCACGCAATCAAAATTAGGACCATGCAACTCAAGATGAGTAGATGTGTCGCTTCACATATTTGGCTCTACCAAATTAACTCAAACATCACACTTTAGTTATAACATGTTTGGCATCTTTGGATAATCATCATTAAATTGTAACTAAACATGAATACAAACATGCATATCCCGAAGATAGGCACAACTCAATAAACAATGTAGATATGTTGGCTCTTGATAGATAATTTCTAGAAATTGTAACTACCAAAATAGATTAACATAACTCCACTAAAACTGCTTATATAAATCTGCGTGAATGCACATAGCAACCAAAACATGTCTACACCATGGAAATAAACATGTATGGCTCCAAAACATCTGTGCTGATAATTGCTTACAGGTCAGTGTTGTATATTATATGTTTTCATGAATGACAAACATACAATTAGCTATTTGGACAGAAGAAAATCTCCAACACATTGAACTTGTAGTCTCTTCCACCAGTGAACTGGATAACAGCATGATAAAGCCAAACATCAAGTACCTTAGTCACAAGATTCAAAAAAAATAAAAAATCAATAGAATAGGATTTATGATGGCAAAAACTACTGTGTGGCAGTGTCAGAACTGAAAAAAGTAAATAAATGACGTATCTAAGGGTGAAAAAATCTTTGAGATGCCTAAGGATGAGGTACTTGATCATCTCCCTGGCTACTTTGAAGATAGATCTTTAGTGAAAATATTTAAAATGTTGTTTGTTTCTCCTCATGGGTACATGATTCCTAAGTCTTACAAATTATTGTTCCCATGTACAAACAACATTTCTGAGTATGAAGCTTTAACAAATGGACTTAAGATGGCCATAGAATGGAGAATCATAGAGTTACACATCTATGGGGATTCATAGTTGATAATCAACCAAGTTAATGATGAATATCAAAAAAAACATGAGAAAATGGTACCTTACAAGAAAATGGTTGATTCCTTGAAATGATACTTCACATTTGTCACATTTCAAGAAATCCCTAGAGAAGAAAACAAAGTATCTGATGCTATGGCTACACTTGCTTCACTCCTTAAATGAGAGAAACATAAATCCATATTTGAATTCTCGGTGGAAGAGCTACATCACCCTATCTATGAATCCCAAGAAATCCATGTCATTTCTACCCTTGTTGGTCTTGAATCATCTTGTTATAGTGCCATCTAATCATACCTTCATGATGGTATTATTCCTAAAATGTTTAACCAATCTAAACACAAAAACCTTACTCAAAATGCCTCTCGCCATTCCCTTATCTCTGGTGATTTGTATAGGTGGGGTCTAGATAGAACACTTCTTAGATGCTTAGAAAAGGAATAATTTGACCAAGCATTATTTGACATCCATGAGGGCATCTATGGAGGACATTCCAATGGTCTTTCCATTGCCTGAAGGTTTCTTAGGGTGGGGTACTATTGGCCTATGATGCAGATTGATGCAGTAGCTTTTGCAAAGTCATGTGAAAAGTGTCAAAAACATGGTAACCTGATACATGCTCTAGGCAGGGAGCTCATTCCTTCTATATCTCATTGGCCATTTCAGCACTGGGCCTTTGACCTTGTTGGGAAGATTCATCCCAACTCATCAGGTAGACACAAGTTTATTATCACTGCTACTACTTACTTCATTAAATGGGTAGAAGTTGTCCCACTTTTTGTTGCCTAGGGAAAGACAGTATCTCTATTCATTCAGAACCATATCATCTATCGATATAGAGTTCCTTTTGAGATTATCACTCACAATGGAGGCCAGTTCAAAAATAAGGACCTTAAAAAACTCTACAAGAAATTCAATATTAAAAAACATTGGTCCTCCATTTACATCCCGCAAGGAAATGGTCAAGCAAAGGCATCAAACAAAACCATTCTTAAAATCTTTCATAGAACAATTTATAAGAATGGTAGAGATTGGCGCTTACAAATAAATCTGGCTTTGTGGGCCTATAGAACGAGTATTCACACTCCTACTAGGGAAACTCCTTTTTCCCTTGCATATGGCGCTAAAGCAGTGTTACCTTTGGAGGTTGAGATTCCTTCATTTTGAGTTTCCCTCAAAGGTCTAGTTACAGATGAAGACTACCGTGCCATGAGACTTCAAGAGTTAGAAGTTATAGATGAGAAATGGCAAGTGTCATTTTACCATATGAGAGTTTATCAAAATCCCATGTCCAAATCCTTCAACAAAAAGGTTCACCCTAGAGAATTCCAAATGGGAGATCTCATCCTATGTGAAAATCCCAAGAATCAACAACATAGAGTCCAAAAGGGAAAATTTGAACCTAATTTGCTTGGACCTTATGTCATTACAATGGATTTTGGGTTAGGTGCTTATTTAATATCTAAACCAGAGGGATAAAAGCTCTGTGATCCTATCAATGTCTTGCACCAGAAGAAGTTCTATCCATGATGCCCATTCTGTCTAGGGCATCCTTTGTACATAATTATTGATCCTCAAAAAATCCCAAAAATGATATATTGTCAAAAAATGCTAAAAATTGGAAAGTGTCCTGAAAAAATGACCATCTTAGTGAAAACATAGCAATAGGTGCTTTGATGTATCTCCAAAACAATTATATATTCCAAAAATACAAAAAAATTCAAAAAATTCAAAAAATTCAAAAATTGAAAAAAGAAAAAATAAAAAGTACCTTGGTTAAAACCTAGAAATAGGCACCTTGGTAGTAAAAAATTGTAATAAAATTGAAGTGGTGAAAACCTGAAAATAGGTGCTACTTGAGGCCTTTTCACCCCTATTTCTTAGCGTGTGTCCTCGACACCTAGCCTTTCTCCATCATTCCTTTTCCTTATCACCTTGTTCTAGAATTGGTCTATCTTTGTCTAGGGGCATAACTATGTTAAATTTGGTCTCTTGGATGCATTAGTCTTTAGGACACCTCACAAATGGTGTTTTTTAGCACCACCTCAACTATATTTTTCAATACAACCCCTGACATCGAGTGTTTTTCAACACTTATCAGTTTGGTCTTACTGAGTTTTGTCATGTGGTCTTGCCTACTTATGAGCATTCAATCCTTATCCACAGAACTCAGTATCAATTAACACAATTAAATTTTTAAACACAACACTTAATTCTTTAAGTATGTCATGATCTTTTCTTTGTGTGCTGGCTGTTATTGATTTTCGTTGAGTTTCCTTGTCTAATAAGTTTCTCAGTGATGCATAGCTAGAGGACTTGGGCAATGGGGCATGTTTTTATTTTCTTCCTACTTTATGATTAACTGTATTTGCACAACCATTCTTATGGTCATCCTAACAACTATTCCTTGATGTGACCATGGTTTTGCTACATTAAATTGGGTAAGCTAACATCAAAGTCATCTTAACCTTTATGTCTTTGATGCTTATGTTAGAATCTTTCCACATTCCAATTTGATATAAATCACATTCATATCTTCATCATTGCACTTGTGACTAGTGATGATTATGTGATTTTTTGATGTCCGTTACTAATGGCCCAATGATAAAAATAAGTTCCTTAACATTCTATAATGAATGATGAACACAAAGTCCTATATTACAGTCGCTCTATCGCAAGTACACCTTTGTATTTTCATGTAGCTTGCATTGTTAGAATTCATGTTAATTTGCATTTTTAGGAAGCATTATGAGTTTGAGAGGGTTTCCTTCATCTTTTTGGTGGACTTTAATCAACTGTTGTCATCTATGATCTTTATTTCCTTATCTTCTTTCATGATCTCAATCAAAAATTTCTATCTTAAACAGTTGATTGATTTCGGGGCATTCCCTCTCTTAAGGAAAATTCTCTTTCTTGTCTCCATTTCTTTCCACCTCTTTGAAACTACTATCTTCCATTCGCTTTCACCCCACTTCTTTTCTTCTAATTCAACCTTGGGGAATAATCTCTCATGCTTGATGATCTACCTTGGTTCTGCGATCCTTATATCTTTCATCTTACATCAAGAACCTTATCTTTAGTTTGATTTGATCAAATTTATCAATTTGTTGTTTCTCCAATATCTCATTTCGATTTTCATCATGAGGGGGTAGTACCTATCAAAATTCAATCCTTGATTCAGCTTTATCAATCCTATCAATTGCTTCTCTTGGGGCAACCTTTCTTCATATTCTTATCTTGGACATATCAATTACCTATTTACAGGGGTGTTAACCTTGTTTTTTTTTCAGCTTATCTTTGTCCTGATGTGTTCCCAAATCGATCACATGTCTGGGTTGTTTTGTGATCCCAAATCAATCTCACACTTCAACTACATTCTTTGACTACATGTGTGTTGGAATTATTGGAATGATGTACTGAGAGGGGAGGGGCGAATCAATACCTCTAAATTTTTTTATGTGATTGACCCAATAACCTTTGTGTTATTAGATTTGTATATACCTATCTATCTGTTCATCTTTGCTTATGTATGTGTAATAATAATATAAGTTCTTTACATGTATAAACATTCAAGAAACATTCATGAAAACAAATAACACATACCACATGATATGATATCGCAGAAAACTCTTGTTGGAAAGTAAAAACTGCAGTGGGGATGTCTACCCACAAAACTTAACTATTTGCAGATAAGAAGGGAGCTAATAAAGGATTAAAATTGATCACTTCTGATGATCTACCCTGTTAGGAGTATTAGAGTGGAGACCTATTAGGATCTACTTCATTTAAAGCTTTAGCAACACCGTTAGGTGTGCACTCTGTTAAGAGATTTATCAAAGAACTGTTAAGTCCACCTTCTACAAAAGGATTTCTATTGTGATGCACTTGGTAGAACAAAACTACAATATAAATGTTTATTTGATAGTGAATGAAATCTCTAATTGCTTATAACAGATCTTGTATATCTTACAAGGTATGTATGTAATCACCTTGAGTGATTGAGTAATACCTTGTCTCTGCTCGTCGGTAGCCTTCCTGTGTTCTTGATAACTGCTTTGATCTTTTTTTGAACTTTGCATGAATTATTTTCTTCTTCTTAGATGCTCTACATAGCTACTATTATTCTTCAAATGATTACTTATCTCTTTATTACACAAAATGGAACATCTATTTATACTAGTTTCTAGCTCTATTCTTGATTCAGGATTTTCAAATTAACTCTAGATCTAAGGTTTTCAACTTGACCTTGATCTTTAGTTAGATATGTTTTAGATCCATTAGGATGCTTTAAAACATTTACAATATGCTTGCTTGACCCTTAAGTTAAGATTTAAAACAAATAAAAACTCTATAAATAGAATTA
>MU224145.1:636708-655097 GCA_018584345.1 Thuja plicata
TGCTTGACCCTTAAGTTAAGATTTAAAACAAATAAAAACTCTATAAATAGAATTACATTGCTTTATCTGACGTGTAAAATCAGATCCACTTTTTGCGGGTTCTTTAGCTATTGTTGGTTTTGATGGTCGGGTTGCTCTGTCAGTCTATCAGTTTTCTTCTCCATCAATGTTTTTTACTTGAACTGTTCGTCAGGTATGCCTTTTCTTCTCTGTCGGCGATGTTCTCAAAATTGTATCATCAGTTATGCTTGTCGTGGGTAATTTCCATACTTAGCATTTTCACGTTAGACATTTTATCCTGTTGGGTATTCTTGCTGTCTATCAATTATGCTTACTGTCTGCCATTTATGCTTATACCAATGAACTTCATCATGTTTTTTCCTTTACTTATACTAGTGGAAAAACTTAATGTCATCAATCTCCCCCTTTGACATTAGAATCAAAAAATGATATTTGCAACATACTTGATGCATTAATATGTACACCTGTGTATACTTCTTCTTTAGTCATGAAATGAATCCCTCTATGCATATGTTGGTAAGTGTAAGTTTATGTACATGTCTATCTTTTCTACACATACATTATACATATCCTCATATAGTATTTTGCACATATGTATACATTCCTCCTTTTTTTAACTAAAGTATATTGTACATATGTATACATTCCTCCTTTTTTGATAATGAGGGCAAAGGTACTTACATCTTTTCAAAAATGTGAGAGTGTGAGACTTTGATTTCCTCGATCATTTTCTTCCTTTTTGCCTTTAAATTCTCAAGAGCCAAATGCTCAAGTGATATTCTCACATGCATGTCATAGATGATGTCTACCACAAACATCTTTGGGGTCGTGATTAGATTTATTGCATCTGTAATATTTTGTTGCAGATGGTGAGGTTTGGCAAAATGTGAGCTTGAAGCTCTGTAACCTCATTTCTAAATTGAGTCTCTGTATCCCATATTTCTTGTCTCAATCTGTTTACCTCTGTTATCTTTTCATGATGCAACTTTATAGTGTTTGCATCAGAGGTTAAACTTAGTGTACTAGCTATTAGATCTAAATCTAATTGTGACAGCTTTTCATTATTTTCTTTAGTGAAATTTTCTAATATGCGTAATTTCTAAACTAAGATAACAACTTCAACAATCATAGTTTCTAATTCACTTTCTAGTTCAGATAGCTTTACCTTGTTCTCTGCCACTTCTTGGCTGATCTTCTCAATTAGTTTGTGTTGATACATCATTTTTGCTTGTTCTTCCATTGCCTTCTCTGCATCTACATTTTGATTTGTGATGGCATCGATAAGAACTACTATTTGTTCCATGACTGATGTGTTATCTTCAATTTTGACATCTGGAATAAGTTGATGTAGAATATCTCTTACCTGTTCAAGTGCTTGGGCTTCCCTATGTGCCTTTCTCATTTTCTCTTGAATTGCCTTTCTTTGACACATCACTCCAAACTTTTGAAGTGTTTCAGTATCTAAAGTAGATACATCCCACTTGGGTATTTCTATTACCTCATCAAGTGTGACAGCCAAGATATATTTCTTTAATGCCTTTTTATTTTTCTTCTTTGGTTGGGTCGAAGATTGGTGTACTACCATTTGTAAACCTTTAGATTGGATTTCTTTGGTGGGTGAGGGTCGAGAAGATGAAGCAACTTGTTGTTTCTGTTCTGAGTCCACTGGCTGGTTTTGTGAAGACATCTCCTCATTTTGCTTGGGTGTATCAACAGATTTATCTTCTTTTTCTTCCTTGCTTTCATCCTTTTTTACTTTTTCACTCTTTTCTTTCTCTTCATCCTTTCTCAATGTTTCATTTGTTTTTTTATCTTCTCCTTTCTCTTTCTCAGTAGACACTTCTTGCTGAGTGTCAGTCACATCTGTATCTTTTTGAATATTTTATGCATCTTTATTTTCATCATTACCCATGTCCTTGGGTATATCATCATCTTTCTTAGATGATTTCTCCTGACTTGATTCAATATCAATAGCATCGATTAAGATATTCATATTTTTCAGTGTATTGACTTCTGCAGTGTTAATAGTTGAATCCTATCTGTCTGTATCACCTTGTGCAACATTGATATCTTCATCTTTTTGCACTTCTTCTGTAGGGTTTTTTCCTGTATTATCATTGACAATATTATCTAACCATGATTCATCGTTGATATCATCAGTTATGTTACCTTTTATTGCCCAATCTTCTTTGGTAACTTCTTCTTCTCCGCTCAAGTCCATATGAAGTGGACATGGTGGATTCTGATTTTCCTCACTTTGAGTGTTTTCAAGAGTAGTGTCTAGCCATACTTCATCTACAATGTCAGTATGTTTGGGTCCTACTAAATCACTCTCTTCTCTATCCAATTCCATAGATGAGTCATCTTGTATATCTTTAATGATGATTTGTTCCTTCTCTGGGAGAGCTTCCTTAGTGGGCTTATTGAGTATCTTGCCCCACTTCTTAATTCTATTTTGATCAATATCAATTATCTTCCCCTTGATAAATTCATATGCTCTCATTTTTGGTGAAAACACCTTTTCATACTTCTTCATCATCTAAGTAATTTCTTTCGTATTTGTATCAGGAGGCATAAGAGTTACAAGTATTCTTTCTCTTATTTCCTTTTCCTGATGTAGTGTAAAAGTCCATCTGGCTTACAATCTCATTGATAGATCTTTGGGAACATCATATTCTAATAATTCCAGTGGAACATAATGATGTTTGCACATTTTTGCAATTATTGCATCTTCAATTTTATTTTTATCCTTTGTACTGAATTTTAACCATTTCCTAATGTTAGGATCAGAAATAGACTATGATTCTAAAATATTCTTGCATATTTTATCAATTGTTTTAGGGACCAAAGCTTCTTTTTCCTTTTGTATCTCCACATCACAATTATCCATAGCTGAGTCTTCTAGATATTCTTGAGTTCTAGTCATCTTCCTCCTTTTGGTCTATCTTTCTTTTGGAGGAGCTGGTTTTCTCTTGTATATCCTCACTCTTCATTTCTATAATGGTGAAGAAGTTGACTCTTTTGCAGTCTGGCTTCTTGTTCTTGAAGCGATAGTTGTTCTTTCTTTCTTGGGTGTAGGAGGAGGTGGAGAATCTGACTGTGTACCTTCTGAGTCATTATTTTCTTCTTCTTCATCGATAGGTGACTGTCCTTGGGTTTGTTCCTCCTTACCCTCAGTTTCCTTTTCACCTTCTTCTGTAACTACAAATTTCTTGGTTAATTTTTTAACCATCTTGTCCTTCTTGTTTACAATCTTCTTGACAAAAATATATGTTTTGATCTTTTGTTTGGCTTACTCATGGGTTCCAAATCTTTCTTTCTTGTTGTCAATTGGTTCGTTCAATAGTGCCTTGATGCACTCATTGTCTTGTCCTAATTTGATCTCATACTCTAAATGTGAAAGACATGACTTCCTAGGTACTACTGCTTGGATATAAGTGAAATCAATATCTACCATAAAACATATGCCCTCTTTGTGTTCTTCTATCAAACTTTCAGGTATCCTTGTTCTATCTTGCAACATTTCCTTAATTCTTTTGAAATACTCATTCATTATATCATCAAAGTCTATTCCTAGAAATTCTATATGCTCACATATCTGTATGGTTATAGGTATGCTTGTATCCCATACTACTTTTCCTATGGAAGGAAAGTATTCTTCAAAGTAAAAGAATATGCACATAATGAGGGAACCAAACCTACAAGTGTCTGTTCTTGAAGATCTTATGGTGTTCATGTTCTCCTCAAGTTGATTCAACAAGATCTCTACTAGATCCATCTTCTTTCCTTGTTTGATGATTTTGAATGTTGTGCTCATAGCAGTTCTTGATATGCTATTCATTCTTCTTTCCTAGAAGATTTTGTATCCTACCACACATGCACCAAACATGAGTTCTATGTCGGTGATAGTGTTGACCTTGAGAGCTCTTTTGTCTGATTTTGCACTAGTTAGATTTTATAATTCCTTCAGAAATGGGTGCTTATGAGCTTATGGTTTGTCAGTTGTAGGATATCCAGTAACTGCATGAATAACATTCTTTGTTATTCATTTTGGCTTGTTAATCCATAGAGTCTGGTTATGCATTCTACTGAGAACTATCTTTATCCATTCTATTTTGAAAACTCTAGGAAAGTGTAATACACTCATGAGTCCTTTCACTTCCAGATGCTTGTGCTCTTCTTTCAGGTTTCCAACTTCATCACAAAGTTCCCTGTAGGCATTATCTAGGTCTAGATCTCCCAATTTTGAGATCTTAAAGTGTATATAGGACCTTACGTCTTCTACTAGTAAAACCCTAGGTGGGATTCTGGAGAATTCTCTGTAATCATCAGGTTGTGATGTGATTTCTAAGTGCAGCTTGTATTTAGGTTCAACACAAGTGCCTCTACTAACAAGCTTAATCATTTTCTTCCTATCTTCCTTCTACTTTTCAACTCTTGAAGTAGATGCCATCATGTTTCATAAATTTAGGGTTTTTCGTAATTTAGATAGTGCGATCAGTGAATGCAAGTACTTAATAAATCTTTGTGATTGCCCATGAATCCTCTGAGTGTTGTTTAAAATCTTTATGGAGTCGCTCTTCAATCGCTCTACTGGGCTCTCTTGGTTGCTCAAAAATCACAGGTGTGAAATGAGTTCAACCATTAGTCTTTTATAAATTTTGTGCCCTAAGTTGTCATTAATGATCAGCAACTCATCGGTATACAAAGACTGAGTTCCTTACTTGAGGCATAAATAACATCTTTGGTGTAGGCGTAAAGTGTTGGGGTCGCTAGCAGATTTGATGACTTCACTAATGATTATCAGTAAAGTGGCAAAGACAAATTTTGTCAACTCAAGGATCATCGATGTCCATCAGTTTACACTTAGCCATTTTGCTTTTGTGTAATGACCGATGCATTCTAGTAAGTAGTGTTAACTTTTTTGTGTGTTTTCACTGATGCATATTTGTAGCTAATAATCGATGTTTATTTTTCAATAATATTTACAAGTGAAAATATAGTGCATCTTTAATAATGCTGATTTGTCTATATGATCAATATGTAAATGGAACCGATGCATAATATAACTTTTCATAATGCAGTTCCATACTTACTTGTGCAATTTAGTTGAAAATGGTGATGCCACTAGATCCATTGGATGGGGCATCATCATTTTCATTGCTTTTTCCAGCAGCTTCAATATTTGTGGCTTTTACCCACATCTTGTTTCTCATCTTCTTGATGTCATCATTGGTATTTCCATTGGGATAACTACTTGTTTCTGTCAGTCACTCTTTGCAATATTTTATCACATATCCAACCTTATGACAATGTAAACATGCCATTCTAGGATTGAACCATCCTCTTGGTTTTCTAGTCCATTTTCTTATACAGTTATCAAATATATGACCATACCTACCACATGCTATGCAATTTACCCATTTGTTATAATCCCAAACATATTTGCTACCTTTTCTTGTTGGTTTGTAGCCATTATCAAGTTTTTTTGGTGTCCATGCCTTCTTATTCTTTTTCCAGCATTCCTGATATGTATGTCCATTCATTTTGCAAGTAGGATAGTACTTGTCCATATAGGTTTCCTTCTTTGAATTTTTCACCTTGGATCTGCATTCATATGCCTTGTGTCCGTGCTTGTGACATTTATAACAATTACCAATGAAAGTGGATTGTGATTGAGGAATACCTTTCATTTTGTTTCTACAAACGTTTGAGGTGTGGTCTGGTTTTCCACAGTGATTGCATGATAGCTTCTTGGTTCTTGGAGTTGCATATACATTCTTTTGATTTGATTGATTAGATGACTCTGCATTGTTAGTGTAACCTATTCCTATGTAGTTGTTGACTCTTGTTTGACCGTCAAGGAAATTATCCATTCTTTTGTTTCTATCTATAGCTTTCTTGATCAATTCATTGTGGTACTTCTGAATTATGACTTCATGCTTTAGTTTCTCATTTTCTCCCTTAGCTCACCGATGATCTGTATTCTTTCAATGATTTTAATGTTTAATATGTTTCCTTCTTGACTCATAAGAATAATCTAGTTGGTAATCTCATGGTGATGCTCAGTAAGTCTTTGAATCTCTAACTCTTTTTCTTGTAGCTTTTCTGTTATTTTCCTCCTATCATCAATAGCCAATGTTCTCTCTGATTCAAATTTTCTTGAATCATTCATGACATCAATAATTTTTACCATCTGAGTTTCTTGACCAATTTGCATTATTTTGATTTGCTCTGTTAGATGTAGATTGACTTCTTGTAGACTTGTGATCTCTTCTACTAATGTGTCTAAATCTTTGGTTGTTGATGATTCAAAACTGTTGAAGTAATCTGGGATCTCCTCTTCTTGATAATATTTTTCATTAAGCCTAGTTACCATGATCTTTCTTTCATCAAGAAACTTTCTCATGCTTACTCTCACCTCTTTATACTACTCATAGTAAATCTGAATTTGCAATTGCTCATTCTCAATAGCCTTGTCTAGTATGTACTTTTCCATCGTGTGGATCTTTTCTCTTAAGTATTTAAGGTTTTCAAGAAAGAGACTTAGCTTTGATACCAATTGTTGGAATTATTGGAATGATGTACTGAGAGGGGAGGGGTGAATCAGTACCTCTAAATTTTTTTATGTGATTGACCCAATAACCTTTGTGTCATCAGATTTGTATATACCTATCTATCTATTCATCTTTGCTTATGTATGTGTAATCATAATATAATTTCTTTACATGGATAAACATTCAAGAAACATTCATGAAAACAAATAACACATAACGCATGATATGATATCGTAGAAAACTCCTATTAGGAAGTAAAAACTGTGGTGGGGATGTCTACCCACAAA
This sequence comes from Thuja plicata, assembly GCA_018584345.1. Lineage (NCBI taxonomy): Eukaryota > Viridiplantae > Streptophyta > Pinopsida > Cupressales > Cupressaceae > Thuja > Thuja plicata. The sequence goes on from MU224145.1 coordinate 643,574, forward strand.
ACTTCACTATCTGCAAATAAGAATGGAGCCAGTAAAGGCTTACAATTGATCACTTCTGATGATCTACCCTGCTAGGAGTATTAGAGTGGAGACTTGTTAGTATGTACTTTGTTTGAAGCTTTAGCAACACTATTAGGTGTGAACTCTATTAAGAGATTTATCAAAGAACTATTAAGTCCACCTTCTACAAAGGATTTCTATTGTGATGCACTTGTTAGAATGCAAGTACAATATAAATATTGATCTGATAGTGAATGCAATCTCTAATTTATGATAATAGATCCTGTATAGCTTACAACGTATGTATGTAATCACCTTGAGTGATTGAGTAATACCTTGTCTCTACTTGTCAGTAGCCTTCCTATGTTCTTGATAATTGTTGTGATCTGTTTCTGAACTTTGCATGAATTATCTTCTTCTAATTAGATGGTCTCCATAGATACTATCATTCTTCAAATGAATATTGTCTCTTTATTACAAAAAAATGGAACATCTATTTATACTAGTTTCTAGCTCTATTCTTGATTCATGCTTTTCAAATTAAGTCTAGATCCAAGGTTTACAACTTGACCTTGATCTTTAGTTAGGTATGTTTTAGATCCATTAGGATGCTTTAAAACATTTACAATATGCTTGCTTGACCCTTAAGTTAAGATTTAAAATAAATAAAAACTCTATAAATAGAATTACATTGCTTTACCTCACATGTAAAATCATATCCAATTTTTGTGGGTTCTTTAACTTACTATCAGTTCTGATGGTCGGGGCTCTGTCAGTCTATTAGTTTTCTTCTCCGTTGGTGTTCCTTACTTGAACTATTCATCGGGTATGACTTTTCGGCTCCGTCGGTAATGCTCTCAAAATTGTATCATCAGTTATGCTTGTCGCCGGTAATTTTTATACTTAGCATTTTCATGTTAGACATTTTTTCCTGTCGGGTATGCTTGCTATCTGTCGGTTATGCTTATACCGATGACGTTCATCATGTTTTTCCCTTTAATTATACTAATGCAATAACTTAATGTCAGCAATGTGTTCCCATAAATATCACACAATAGTCAAAGAGGGGCAAATGCATGCACCCTAAAATGGTCGGCTAGACTATGGGCCCCAATTCTTCAATTTATCAAATGACCAGAATCAATTTATCAAAATTCTTGAATCAATGCTTTCAACATTTTCAATTCAAATCAATTTCCTTGATCAAATCGTAATTAATTCAATTATTTCAATATTTATTAAGGTTTGATCATTTCATCAATTATCTTATTTAATTAAAAGAAAACAATTCATTTTTATTAAATAAAATAATCTTATTTAATTAAAATCTCTTTTAATTAAATAATCTTATCTTAAATTTAATTAAAATCTTTCTTAATTAAATAATATTATCTTATTTAATTAAAATATCCCTTTTAATTAAATTAAATAATTTTATTTAATTAAAAGAAAATCCCTCTTTTAATTAAATAAAACCCCCCTCTTAAATCCCTCTTTGTTAAAAAAGGAAATAAATTAAATAAAGTTCCTTTTTCTACACATATTTCTAAGTGGTGGGCGTTTTGCCTCTTAATCATAGCCTTTGATTTTACCTTTTGAAGACATGAGCACATGGATCAACCAAGATTTTTGATGAATAGTGCCTTTGCTATTTATAAAAATATTAAAGTTACATATCCACAAAAAAGGGGCCGGGGGATATAAAAATCACCCCGCAGAGTTCACACGGCAAAGCCGGAAATGAAGACAGATTTAATCTCCACTATTACTTATTTTATTTTGTCCTCTTAATCTCTATCGTCCATTGCTCTTTATAAGGAAACCTCTCCTTCTCATTTGGATAATCAATAATCGATAATCAAGAAATCAAGAAAACACTTTTATGTTATTGCTATGCTATAGGTTTGGAGCAAAATTTTGGAGGAGAATTTGAGCATTTGAGCGTGGATATTGAATTTTCTCTCTTCTTGTATTCTTTCACGCCTCATTGCAATCCATTTAGATTAATTTTGCACTTGCATGTTAGATTAGATTCATGTTTCCTTTCATAGATTAATCTTGCATTTGTATTTCCTTTCATAGAATAATCATGCATTTTTATCATATAGAATAGCTTTCATTTGCATGCATACTTTATGATCATGGATTCTAGCACTCTTTCTTTTCCTCTTTGAATCTCTCATTTTATGGTGTACTTGCATGGGCACAAACTAGGTCAATTTGAGGGCCTCCATTACAAACCCTTGCATTGCATGAAGAGAGAGCTATGAGTCACCATTCAAGACCTCATTCTTGAGAAATATTGAATATAATTACTCATAGAGGTGCATTAAAATTTAAGCACATAATTGACACGTGTCTAAGTTGATTGTATTTTTTTCCAACCATTGCTAACCGCACGATATGAAGAAACGTTGCTAGTGTTGGAGATTTGTTTCTATGCATTTGATTTATTGTATGTTTGTCATTGATGACAACATATAATAACAATAGTGATTCTGTATGTACTTATTAGAATGATGATATAAAGCCTTGCATGGTTAGATACATGTTGAAGACATGTTTATTATGTTATGTCCAGATACGTAGATCTAGATATGATGTTTGAGTCAAGTTGTGTAATTCTGTTATTGGCAGTTATAGTTCTGGAAAAGTATATGTTTAGAGATGATGTATTTCATGTGTTTCTTGAGTTGTGCCTATCTTCAAGATATGTGTGTGTATATTCATGAATATTTGTGAGTTTATGATTGTTATCTAAAGGTGCCTAACGTGTTTCAAGAAGATTGCAAAGTTAGAGATGATTTGGTGAAGCCGACTTAGTGAAGCGTCGCGTCTGTTCAGTTTGTGTTGTGTGAACTTAATATTGTTTGCATGCTTAGTAAAGCCAACAAGGATGTTATGAAGAGTCATCTAATAGGTCCCAAGATCTTATACTTTGAAGAGGATACTTATAGAAAGTCATTTGTGATACACTAAGTATGAATGATACAGAAAGAGACAAGAAAAGTATAGAGAACAATATAACATGTGTTTCATTCATCTAGAGTCTATGTGAAGAAGAAGTAGATGATAAAAATACACTGGGACTGATTAAGATAGCAAGTCTACTCTATAGTTCATTGTCAGATATAGTGCATATCTATTCTACAGAAGGTTGTAGCCTTCACCATTAAGTAGTGAGCTTTTGGACAGTGAGTCCACCACCCCTAATAGGGTTATTTGTAAAAGACTCCTAATAGGGTCCGACCCTTAACCAGGTCACTATACTTATTGAATTGTAAATTACAACTCCTAACAGGGTTGAAATATTTTCTAACAAGGATTACTATAAACAAGTATAGTTCATTGTGGGTGCTGATTCCCACCGGGGTTTTTACCATTTGGTTTCCCTGTAATCAAATTGTGTGTTGTGTACTGTGTTATCTGAATGTGCATTTACTTTATTGTATTATGGATTTAAAGAAGAAGAAGCCTATTTTAACAATTGGTATAGGAGCTAAGTGCCTTGGAGAAGAAGCCTAATAGCATAAGGTAGATCAGATTGCATACTTCAGAAAAGAGAGTCCTAAGTTTAATGGAGAAAATTATCTGGATTGGAAAAACAAAATGATAACACATCTACATTGTGTTTTCTTTGAGATATTTGAGATATCTACACAAGAAGTTGTTATTCCATCTCTGAAAGACCTTGCAAAGGATGATGCTACTAATAGACAAAAGGAGACATTTACCGATAATGCAATTGCTAAAGAAGCCCTAATCAATGCCCTATCTGACAGTGAATTTTCTGAGATCAAGAAAATTGATAGAGCATACACCATATGGAAGTATTTAGAAGATATGTTTAAAGGGGATATCCAAGCTAAGAATGGGCATAGAAAGACATGGAAAAAGAAATACAATAGTCTTGAGATGTTACCTGAAGAGAAAATTAGAGCCTACAATAAGAGGATAAATGAAGCAGTCTCTGGAATTAGAAACAATGGTGAAGAAATATCAGAGGAAGATATAATGAACAAGTTGTTGACTACTCTAACATTAGATCATGAAAACAAGATCAATATTCTCAAATAAACTATGCAATTCTCACAAGGCTTCAAGAGAGATACTTTGATCAGTAAAATATCTACATTTGAGATATCAAGATTGAAGACTAAACCTAAAGGTGAAAAATATTTCAAAGCCTCTATCCATGGTAAGAAATCCTTACACATCTCTAGTCATAATGAGAAATAAGATATTGATGAAGAACTAGAAGAAATCATAGCTATGATTGCTAAAAAAGAAAAGAAAGGAAAAGGAAAATATGAAGGATAGCTTCCATTCAAATGTTTTTCATGCAACAAGATTGGTCACTTTGCATGTAAGTGTCCCACAAGAGTCAAGAAGTTCAGATCTGATTATAAACCTAAATAGAGAAAGGAATGTTATCATGCTGAAGAAGGTGTAACTGATGAAGATTCAGGAGAAGATGAATTTGGATTTGTTGCCCTTGGAAACATGGATAAGTTGATTGAGGAAATGGACATTGCAGATGAAAAGGAAGAACAAGAGTTAGCCCTAATTTCCAAAGAAGACATCAGAACTGATTGGATCATTGATAGTGGATGCTCTCACCACATGACAGGTGATAAAGATAGATTTGTTCATGTAGAAAAATACAAAGCTGGTATGGCTATATTTTGAGATAACACTCCTAAACCTATCATGGGTAGAGGATCCATCACCCTGGATGGAAAGAATAAGACAGATGAGGACAACTACTTGACAAAGGTAATCATTTAGAGTTTAGAGACAACAAATGTATCATTAGCAACAAAGATGGAGACATGATTGCATCAGGATGAAAAATGAAAAGGTAATTTTTTCAGCTCAATTCAGATGTAAGTTGTTTTGTTGCAAAAGTTGATGATAGTTGGTTATGGCACAAGACACTCTGTCATATCAACTTTTATAATATAGTTAAGATAAGAAATTTCAAAGAAGTTAGAGATCTTCCTTGTATTGCAAGACCGGTAGACACAATATGTAGGGAATGTGTTATGGGAAAGCATGTAAGGAGCTCTTTTAGAAGCATGCAGAACTCAGCTGAAAAAAAATTGGACCTAGTGCATACAAATTCATGTGGTCCTACTCAAACAAGATCATACTATAGAGAAAGGTATTTTATTTTGTTTGTTGATGATTTTTCAAGGATGATGTGGGTTTCATTCTTAAAAGAGAAGTTTGAAGCCTTTGAGAAATTCAAAATATTCAAAGCTAAAGTTGAGAATGAATCTAGAATAAAACTGAAGTGTCTGAGATCAGATAGAGGAGGAGAATTCACCTCTGACCAGTTTTATGACTACTATGAAGAACATGGAATCAAAAGATAGTTGAGTACTCCTAGAACCCCACAACATAATGGAATTGTAGAAAGGAGAAACATGATTATACTTGATACATCACGCACTATGTTGATTGAAGGAATAGTTGCACACACATATTGGAGAGATGCAGTCAATACAATAGTCTATACTATCAACATAACAAAACTAAGGCCAGGCATGGACAAAACACCTTATGAAATTTGGTTTGGTAATGTACCTACAGTGAAATACTTCAGAATCTTTGGCAGCAAGTGTTACATCAAGAGAGATGATGGTATTGGTAAGTTTGATGCAAGAAGCGATGAATGTATTTTCCTTGGTTACTCTACTAAAAGCAAAGCATACAGATGTTTCAATTTGAGATTGAAAAAGATAATTGAAAGTACTCATGTAAAAATTGATGAAAATTTTATAGTTCAAGAGAGGTACTATGAATATGCACCTATGATTGAAGATGAACCTAGGCCTAGCAGGAAAGATACTATTATTGAAGAAATGTTTGATTGCATTGATGTTGCATGTAATGACCCTGAATCAAGCAGAGAAGAATCATAGATTACAGAAGAAGAAGTAACACCTAAGGTTCCTAAATTCACATATAGATACCATTCAAAGGATGACATTATTAGAGATCAGAGTAGCAGTGTTTTGACCAGATCAAAGCTAAAAGTATATCAACAGATGAAGAGGTATTTTTACTTTCACAGATTGAACCCTTAATTGTTGAAGATGCTTGTAATGATTCTTATTGGAAGAATTAGATCAGATAATTAAAAGTGATACATGGGAATTGGTCCCTAGACCCAGTGACAAAAATGTGATTGGAAGAAAGTGGGTATTCAGAAACAAGATGAATGAAATATGATATAGTAGTAAGAAACAAAGAAATATTGGTATGTAAAGGATATGCGTAGAGAGAAGGAATAGACTACATTGATACATTTTCCCCTATGAGCAGACTGGAATCCATTAAATTGTTCTTGGCCTGTGTAACATTCAAAGACTTTAAAGTTTATCAAATAGATGTAAAGTCAGCCTTTCTGAATGGTGACTTAAAGGAAGAAGTTTACATAGAACAACCTGAAGGATTTAATCTTTCAGATAAACCAAACATGGTATGCAAATTGAAGAAAGCACTCTATGGTCTTAAATAGGCCCCAAGAGCTTGGTATGAGAGACTTGATGGTTATCTTACCAAGATTGGATTCAAGAAAGGTGCAGCAGATTGTAACTTATTCAAAAGAGAGACACCTGATGGATTACTACTAGTTTCTATATTTTTTTATGACATTATCTTTGGAGGCAATGACAAGCTTAGTACAACATTTGCAAAATAAATGTAGAATGAATTTGAAATGAGCATGATTGGTCCAATAAAATACTTTTTGGGACTAAATGTAAAGTAGAAAGATAAAGGTATATTCATTAATCAGTCAAAATATGTGAAGGAAATATTGAAGACCTTCAAGATGGAAGACTATAAGCCAGTATGTACTCTGATGATAATAGGAAGCAAGCTTTCAAAACATGATGATTCCACATCAGTTGATAGGACATTGTAAAAATCTATGATTGGAAAACTCATTTATCTAACTCCATCTAGACCTGACATATCTAATGTAGTTGGTGTTATTAGAAGATTTGGAGCTGAACCAAAGAAGAATCACCTAATGGAAATCAAGAGGATATTCATATATCTAAAGGGAACTATAAACTATGGTTTATGGTATCCTAAATCGGAGAATGTACAACTTCATGTGTATACAAATGCAGATTGGGTAGGATGTATTGATGATAGGAAGAGTACTTTAGGAGGAGAAGTATTTTTTGGAGATAGGTTGGTTTCTTGGATAAGAAAGAAGCAGAACTGTATTTCTCAGTCTAGAGCAGAAGTTGAATTTGTTGCAGCAGCACTGAATTGTTCAACTATGGTTTGGATCAAGTAGATAGTTAAAGACTTTGGTATTAAGGTTGATTATCCTATTGTGATTCATTGTGACAATACTAGCACTATTAACATGTCTAAGAAACCTGTGATGCAAGCAAAGAAAAAACACATAGAGATCAAGTACCACTTTCTAAGAGAAAAATTTGCAGAGAAAGAAGTGAAATTGGACTATGTGAGCACCAAAGAACAGTTGGAAAATATTTTCACAAAACCTTTAGCTAAAGATACTTTTGAGTATCTCAGGGAGAATTTGGGAGTAATTCCCTCTCCTAAGTCTTATTAGATAAAGCAGCAAGAACATCAGTCCTTTGTGACTAATAAATGGTTGACTACTCTACTTCTGGAGTAGTACCTATGCCTAATTGTTTAAGGCACCCTTTGCCATTGATGTCAAAGGGGGGCTATATGGTAAGGGGGAGCATATACTCTGGGGGAGTATAAAAATAGGTAGAAGAACTAAAGTAGTATAGAGGAATCTGTAATGAGGATATTGAGAAGATTGTAAAAGAAAGTAGACACCATGTGCTAAAGATTTTTTTAATATCATATGTTTCCATCAATGTCAATGGGGGAGATTGTTGGAGATTTGTTTCTATGTAGTTGATTGATTGTATGTTTTTCATTGATGACAACATATAATACCAGTAGTGATTCCATATGTACTTATCAGACTGATGATATTAAGCCTTGCATGGTTAGATACATGTTGAAGACATTTTTATTATTTTATGTTCATACATGTAGATCCAGATATGATGTTTGAGTCAAGTTGTGTAATTCTGTTATTGGCAATTATAGTTCTGGAAAAGTATATGTTCAGAGCTGACATATTTAACGTGTTTCTTAAGTTGTGCCTATATTAAGGATATGTGTGTGTATTCATGATTATTTATGAGTTGATGATTGTTATCTAAAGGCACCTAACATGTTTCAAGAAGATTGCAAAGTTAGAAATGATTTGGTGAAGTCAGCTTAGTGAAGCATCGCGTCTATTCAGTTTGTGTTGTGCAAACTTAATATTGTTTGAATCCTTAGTAAATCCAACAAGGATGTTATCAAGAGTCCTCTAATAGGTCCCAAGATCTTATACTTTGAAGAGGATACTTATAGAAAGTCATTTATGATACGCCAAGTGTGAATGATATGGAAAGAGATAGGAAAAGTACATAGTAGAATATAAGATGTGTTTCATTCATCAAGAGTCTATGTGAAGAAGAAGTAGATGATAAAAATACACTGGAACTGATTAAGAGAACAGGTCTACTCTATAGTTCATCATCAGATATAGTGCATATCTATTCTACAGAAGGTTGTAGCCTTCACCATTAAGAAGTGAGATTTTCGACACTAAGTCCACCACCCCTAATAGGGTTATTTGTAAAAGAATCCTAACAGGGTCAGACCCTTAACCAGGTCACTATAATTATTGCATTGTAAAGTACAACTCCTAACAGGGTTGAAATATCTTCTAACTGGGATTACTATAAACTAGTATAGTTCATTGTGGGTGCTAATTCCCACCGGGGTTTTTACCATTTGGTTTCCACGTAATCAAATTGTGTGTTGTGTACTGTGTTATTTGAATGTACATTTACTTTATTGTATTCTAGAGTTAAAGAAGAAAAAGATTTAAATTTACTGATAACTGATTCACACCCCCCTCTTAGTTATCGTTTGGGACTATTCTAACAGCTAGATCCTACTTTCATGTTTTAAAGTTAAGATTTTGATGAAGGTAGAGTTTGATGAACTGTTGAGCCTCATATTTTCAATAATGCGAGAGTAATTGTGGAACATGTGGCCATGTTAGTGGAAATTGAATACAAAAATTTGGCAAGATGAAATATAAGATTGTCTACTTGATTTCTAAAATGCCACAATCTGCGAACAGACTGAAAGCAAAGCCAATTTGCATCATTTTCATTTTGTTTTCTAGCATTTGTAGTACAGGTAAGTTAATCTCTTATTCCACTTTTGCACTTTGAGAATTTTAATTCTAGTTGGCTTTTAGTCTAGTGAAGTAAATATGGTTTATTTTCAATATCCAAGGTTATTCTAATTAAGAAACCCTAGTATAGAAATGATTCCATGAAGATAACTCATGGGTAAAATAGATTATCAGGAAAGGAATGTGTGTAAAGATCTTTTGCAACAGTTAATTAGGTCCACCAATGACTCTACTAAGATTAAAGAGTTAGTACCAAAGAACCCTCATTTAAAACTTGAGGAGGATTTGTAAGACAAGGGAAAATGGGTTAGAGATGCAAGCATTGACATGACTAGATTGGAATTATTCAAGATAGCTTTCAGTTAAAGAAATGCCTATGCACCTAGAAGCAACATATGGAAATTTTATGGAAGGAGATTGGTAGTCCTATTAGTATTCATGGATATCAATATGATGATTAAAGTGGCACAAAAAGATGATCATGTAGCTAGGGTGGTGAGGGATATAAATGGAGATGTTTTGATAAATGTCACAGGTGAATAAATTCAAAAAGTTTTTCAATTGAATGAACCCTCCATGCAACTAGATGAAATTAAATTTTATTCATTCAAAGATGTTTACAAGGCTCAGAGGAATTACCTTATAAATGGACCTCTACAATAATTTTTCAAAAAGATTAGATGTTTGGCTATAGTATGACCCAATACACTAGAACTAATCAAATTAGACTATTTCAATATGAAGGATAGAACTGTGTATAGTTCTTTGAGTGAGATCTTTGGAGATGATGAAGAGACATAAATGTCGATCCATTACATGTTAATGATGGATCAAATTCTCCATCCTCATTTAGACATCATTTTTTACTGTGCAACTTTAATTTTTGTAGGCATTTATAATGGAAAGTTAGACAAACTATTTGGCTGGTATTCTCTATTGATGCACATGTTCATGTTGAAAAGAACAAATTAATTTGAGAAGGAAATGCATTAGTTGAGAATCAAAGATGTCGAAGAAATGCATATCTAACTATGGAGCATATATTTATCATGGGATAGAAAAGAATCCAGTTACATCACAGTTGAGAGATGCTTTTCTTAGAGACTTAGAGCCTTATTGTTTTCTAAAAACCCTAGGATCCCTAAATCTTTGTTGAATCTCTTAAGACCAAAGCAGTTTTCTCAAAGTATTAAGATAGTGAACAATTGTGGTGGTGTTATTTTATATCTTGTCTCAACATTATTTAGAGTATATGGTTTGAGAGGCACACCATATGTCCTCCCTTATCAAGTTCCACTTGATTTGGTATTGATGAAATAATTACCCAAAATAGTGAACTGCAAGAGGATGTTTTAATAGGAGAGGGAAGAGGCATTATTTTTTCCACCATTACAATCATACACCAGTTTGTGATCACCAAGGGTGGTTGGGTAGATATGCATAAGTATTTTGAGCCCTATCATGTAGCAACCTCAATAGCAAGATGTGCTAACAGTGAGGAATTTATAAATGACATGTTTAGAAAGAGAACAAGGTGTTTAGCAATGGATCACCATTTCAATTTTCTTGAGGACATTATTAGGAATGAATTCAGCCTACGTGAATAGGATATTAGGAAGGAAAAATGTCTACTTTATAAGAAGACCCTAGATGTTGTACAATGTTCTAATAAAGGATATGATCCATTCAAGGATTTCAAGCCTTGGGAAAATAAAATTGATTCATTGATGACACTCTTTGAAGACATCACATAGGTGTTAAATCAAAAGAAATACATTGTAATGAAGGAAAATACAAAGAAGTCTTAATCATGTCCACATATGCTAGGACTATCCCACAAAGGAAATACATTCTACACCAGAAGTAGGGGTACAACATGTATAGGATTTGACAAACGTCAAATCTTCCCAAGAAACCTGCATGCAAACACTGCTACAAGAAAGAAGAAGACAGAAGAGAGAAGTAAATCAGAAAGCTATGGCGGCCAAAATGAGAGAGACTGCAAACCCATTGTGAAAGAAATTATCTTCTATTAACACAATGATGAAAATAATACAATCTCAGTAAAGAATACAAAGAAGACGATCCTTATAAAGGATGTCGAAACCCTAAAAGGGCAACTAACTCAGAAAAAGGAAACTTTCCTAAGTCTAACTAAACTGCCTAAGAGAAACTTAAGCACTAAGGAGTAATTACTAAAGATTACTCTAACACCCCCCCTTAAGTGTAACTTAGGGAGAAGCAAAACTGCTAAAC
>MU224145.1:657175-721641 GCA_018584345.1 Thuja plicata
TATAAAGGATGTCGAAACCCTAAAAGGGCAACTAACTCAGAAAAGGAAACTTTCCTAAGTCTAACTAAACTGCCTAAGAGAAACTTAAGCACTAAGGAGTAATTACTAAAGATTACTCTAACAACATGGTCATACCATCAAGGGAGACATCCCATAGGGGCCAAATTGTAGAACAAACACATGATAAGGAGGTCTCTACCTCAAGAGGGAATACGCCAATGAGTACAAATTTAGAATTAGTACCCTCCTAAAAGTGACAAAGAATAGAGGAAGAAGTGAAACAATTTGAAAATGTTTATTGACCTTCTAAATCTCCTTTACACAATGATGAGAAAGTAGTTGCTGAACAATTACTACAAATGAGAAATACAAAGGTATTTTTTGTGACACATTAAGAGATGCAAGAGGTGATGCGTGAAGCTCCCAAGAATGTTTTGATAGATTTTACAGTAGAAAAGTTTATAGGAAAGAGTTAGACCCCATTAAAAAGAAAGCTAGTGATGAGTTCTTGTGAGATGGCAATTTTGTGAAAGCTAGAGCCTTTATGAAATTATTATGAATAATGCATAATGAGGAACTCAAGGAGAAATGTTAGAAGAATAAGGAGGATAAGCCTAATAGAGACATGAATGAAATTGACGCCAAAATGAAGTAGGAAATACTAGATAAATTTGGGAAGGTCACCCCTGAAGAAGGAAAAGCACTAATCAGGAAATAATCCTAATAGAGACATGAATGAAATTGACGCCAAACTAAAGTAGGAAATACTAGATAAATTTGGGAAGGTCACCCCTGAAGAAGGAAAAGCACTAATCAGGAAAGCATGAGTCCTCATTCTTCCAGAATGGTACATTTCTGATGAAATTATTTTTTATGCTATTATAAAGGAGACAAAAATATGCATACTACCCTAGAGGAAGCTCAATTGGAAATCAAACGGGTCAAATTCAGTGATGATCATGCTTCTTTGGTTATGTGTTCATTGAAGAGAGAAGGTATAAAAATGAATGAGACTATACAAACTGATTATTTTGGAAGCTTTATGGTAAGAAGAGTTGAAGAAACTACAGGGGTGGAAGCATCAAACATCGTGCTAGAATCTACCAAATTTAATATGAAGGTGGAAGAAAGTGATTCTAAAGAGAAACATGAGATGAGGATGAAAATAGAAATGTTCATTAATACATATAATGATGTAAAGAAAGAGTCCATGGAGAAAGATAAGATAATTTATCATCTAAGAGGACACCAGCCAATCTAGACATGTCCTCAAAGGATGATTTCTCATGAGCCTTCCCAACCATGATCTTCCAGCCCCATTATTGAATTTTCCCTTTCCTGTATGACATCTAGTTACATTTAATAGATAGAGCTCAATTATGAAAAAGATAAATTGGTAGCAGAGACGAAGAGATTGGAAGAAGTAAGAGGAAGTTGGGAAGAAGAAAGCTCAAAGTTTTAGAGTTCAAAATACTTGGTGCAAAAAAGGCATGAGGAAAAAGTGAGAGATACAATCATGCACTTTGTTGATAATATAGATCCTGCTTCTATTTACTTGAATGGGAAAAATATTATGATCATTTTAAATTATTTTGAAGAAGACAATGCTAGGTTGGAAAAATTGTGCAAGAATGGATAGGAAGGAAAACTAAGTTAAAATTATTCTATTCTTTATCTTAAAGGGAAGAAAGTTTTGATGTTAAAATAAAGGCCACTTACAAAATTCTCAAGGACTTGTCAAATTTGGAGATAAAAAGAAGCATCACTCATTTAAAAAGGTAAAGACATTAAGAAAGGAGTACTCAAAAGACCATTTTGAGATGTTCCCAAGTCTCTTCAAAAAGTGTAGTAAATTAAAAAAGGAAGCCAGATGGATGAGTGAGGTGGGTGATGAGTTGTCAAAGAAGAAAGAATGGTATCATCAACCTTGAAAGCACACTTTTGTTTGTTCAAACTGTGGAAACAATTGAGAATGCCAATTCATTTTTTAGATTCTTGAAAAAGGAAGTTGAACAAATGAAGATAGAGTGGGATGATTTGAACAACAAGAAAGACGAAGTTATTAACTTCCCTTGGCCAAATGATGAGGTGTTTACATCTTCAAAGGGTAGATATAATGCAGGTGACTAAGAGGAAAAGCATATTTTGTGGTTTTTCAATAGATGGCAGTTCCACCAACATTTTTAAATGGACAGCAGATACAAAAGTTTTTTGCATCAAGGGAAAAATGCAAAAAAAATACATTTGGCGGGCTCATAACAAGTTTGAAGCAGTTGAAAGAGTTGTGCGGTGAGATGACAAAGTACTTGGGAAATGTTTGTAACAACTTGATTTTTGTTTCTCTTTTATGTTTGTCCTTTATGTGAGTCATGTATCTAGTCCTTTTTCCAAATGATTTGTATCTTGTTGCAATCCTCCTCTATAAAAGTATTACCAAGATCATTGGAAAGGGAGGGAAATTTGAGTAGTGAAAAATATATGTAAATTTTTCATTCAAGGGGATATAGGAGATTGTACTAGATTAGTATTAGAAGTAGAAATAAAAGGTTTAAGGTCTTTTGAAGTTTAATGAAGCAGTGTATATCTAATTTTATTTTGTATACAGAAGTATGATTCTTTACACTTAATACAAATATCCATATTTCAATCTCTCCTTCGGTCTTTATCTGATGAGTTTGGAATTTTCTAATTCATTTGTATAGAGCTTATCTGTGTATATGTTTTTATTTCTAAGTTTTGATCTAGGATCAAAATAAATAATGTTCTAAATAAAACATAGATTCATCTTGTCATGCATTAGGATCTTATAACTTATAAGAAGTATGGGTTTGAGATAATTGCATTTGTGGCTCGGAATCTTTGACATTAGTTTATTTCTATATTTTCAAATCTTCCTAAAGGAAATTTCCCAATGGATAAGGCACTGTCCAGAGATTGATATTTTATGCATTAATACGTGTTTAGTTGGGTCTAGTTATATTCTACAAATATTAAATAACTCCAAAATCCTTTCAAGTTTCATGGTTAATTTTTGTATGTTTCTTCATGATAATTTAGAATTAATGAGTTGAGAGGTTTTCATTCAGTATTTTCTTATCATTTTCTTTTATTTTAAATGAAGAGAAAGTTGCAAAGTATTACATGTTGAGCTGGATTAGGTATACCCGCCTTGTTCTTGCAAAGCCAAAAGTGTAGAAGGAATTATTGTCCCTATAGTTGGTCTAATTACCTCAGATTCCCTATACTTGGAGTTAATCACTCTTTAAGATTTATCCATAGGTATATTGTTACCTTTCCAAAGTATAAATAATTTCAAAACACCAAAAAACTAATGACTCTGCTCAAGAGTGGAATTAAGTTGTCATGAATAACGCGGGTTTTTCAAGTTGAGCTAGACTCCTGGCCTGCTTATTTTATAAGCTAGAAAGTTGACCATTGCAAGTACAAAGTTATACTTTGCTTGTCCCATGGATATGTTTCATCACTGAAAGATTTGTTGGGATTTTATTATCCCCCTTATTGTTGTCCTATGTCTTGTGAGGTTCCTTGTGCATAATTCATATAGTTAAGAGTTAGTGTTTTACTTTACAAACCAATGTTGGGTAGCAATTCGAATAAATATCTACAATAGTGTTGAGTGATAAATATTATTCTATACACACTCTTTGAATATGAGTCTTAAAAATGCCAGATCTTGGATGATGAATCATCCTTAGGATAAATTGGAAGGTGAGTTTCCAACTACTTCTAGATCCAGTCAACCAAGGAAACAAAGTAATGATAAAATTACTCCTTAGACTTGGAGAAAAAAGAACAATAGGGTAGAGGATCCCATCCAACCCAACTAGGAAAGAGACGCATCAAAAAATAAAGAGTTTGCGGGTTAGGGAATGGGTGTATGTGGGGATTACTACTCTCAAAATGAAAGAAGTAAAGATGGACCAAGATATATTAAGAAGGTAGTCAATAATAAACCTAAAGGACTTGAAAGAAAGTCTATAAGTAAAATAATAGGGGAAGGGAATACATGAATAAACCTCATGATCTCAGACAACTCTCCCAAAATCTTTGGACATTTTTGAAGAAGTTGATGAATTGGAGAGGAAATTCCATGACAAAATTTCTATTGGAAAGAAAACAAATCAAGAAAAGAAGGATATGATTAGACAAGCTCAGATCATATCTGAACAATTAAAAAGGGAATTGATGGACTTAGAGGAAATCAATTACTTTTGTACCTGAGAAAGCTGAACAAGAACCTGTTGGAAATCTACAATGTAAACAATTTTTGTTTTTTCATTGATGTCAAACCTTAACTGGTGAGACTATTGCTATCTGTTTGAGTACCATCTCTATTAACTATTGAAGAAGATTTGAAGACAAGGATAAGAAGAAGACCGAGTGAAATGGTTGAGTTATGGGAAATTACAAGGGTACTTGATCAGTTGGCACATTTACAAAGTAATGTATTGTTTATCTATAACACTAAGTTCTGATGTCCATTTACTCAGAACAGTATATGCTGAGATAAGTTTGTATCAACCGAGCACTAGTGTATGCCGAGCATAATTTCCAAGTGTCGATTGAGCACCATTAAAATGCTAAGGAAAATCGTGATGACCGAGTGGAAGAACAAAATGTTGGCCGAGCGCCAGTATTTTGGTAAGTGTTGAGATTTGAGATCTTTGGCTGATATTATTGAATTTATTGGGATATGTGAAGGATAAGAATGATTGGTGCACATTATTTAAATGCATGGGCAACCATAATTAACACATGGATCCAAGATATAATTTACCTAGATGAAGAGGTATAAGACAACCTCAACGGGTTATTCAAAAAAAAGAGAAGGGCATGCAAGAGGATTGTAAGGTTAATTGTCTGATTGGCATGATCTGGTAGAGAAGGCTGAGGAGAGAAGGAGAGAGTTGCAAACATAATTTCTTGATGGATTTCCAAGCAGATCTGAAGATTGAAATGAGAATCTATGACACTTTATGAATTAGCATAAGAGCTGAATTCAATCTAGATTTGCAAAGTAAGTTGTATGTATCATATCACACATGCTTATTACTTTCTAACCATTGTATCACTCAAAAACCTTTAACTAGGTTGACCTAACAGCCATGGTATAAATCCTTTAAGCAAGGTGACATTTAGGTGGAATATTCTAAGACCTCTAACTAGGCCAATTCTGATAGGGTGATTAAATCCTTTAACCTGGTCACATTTAGCAATGTGTTTTCTAACCATTAATAGGATTGGATTCTAGCAGAGCTCACTTCAAAAGAGTGAAAACTTGGTAGCATGTTACTGGTAGTTTTTCCCAATTTGGGTTTCCACCTTAAATACTAGTGTCAACTTGTGTGAATGTTTATGTTGTGTTTTACTGTTAAGTTTTTGCAAGCTGATTACATTTAAACAATAAACTACATATTTATGTTGTTGACTTATGTTGTTGTTGTTGAGTAAATCCGAGTTGTTTAAAGTGCTTTAAAGATTCAATTGGTACATCTAGACCTGACGATAACTGATTCACCCCCCCTCTTAGTTATTCTAAATTCATTCTAACAATTGGCATCAGAGCTTTGGTCTCTTGAAAATAGTTTGAAGGTACTTGGAGCAAAAGATCAAGATGTATAAAAAGTAGGTACCGAAGTTGAACAAAGATAACTTCCCTTCATGGAAGAGTTTGATGAAATTACATTTGGATGGTATTGGTGATGTTGCTAAATTCTATATTGAACATCATTATATAGTCCCAACAACACCTCTCACCGCTGAACAGTAAGAGAAAAGAAGGAACACAATCAAGTAATGTTGGAGATCGCATCATCCCTTAGCTATCCTGAATTTGAACACATAAAGAACTGTACAAATGCAAAATATATTTGGGATGCCCTAACAACCATCTATGAATGAGATACAAATGTGATGGGAGCCAAATCTGAAAGTTTAAGAGGTAAGTTTGATGAAATGAAAATACAAGAAGGGGAAAATATAGTTCAATATTGTGGTAGGATATAGGAAGTTGTGAATGCTATTAGAGGAGCTAATGGAACCATTGATGATAACACCATTATCAACAAGTTATTGAATAATCTTCTTCTTGTATATGCTATTAGAGTTGCTGCAATTCAAGAATTAAGATGTACTCCTAATAACAATTTAACTTTAGAAGGTCTTGTAGGCAGACTTACTGCATATGAGATATCAAATTTTGATAACTACACTCCACAGGCTATTTATTCTGCATTCAGATCCCAGTTGGTCCTTAATAAATCAAAGAAAGGAAAGAAATGCATGAATAGTAATCCATTTGGATGTATATGGGAGAAACTAGGAAGGCCTTACAACCTGGCATGTATTTATTTTGATCAATTAATGAAAAAAGTATATGTTGTTTCTTCTCTCCATGTTGTAACTACAAGTTGGTTTGGTATTTGGGAGTGCCTTTGGCCCTTATTACTATCCCTCCTTGTGTCAAGTGCTATAAGAGATAAGGTGACATCTAAGTTCCTTCTTGTAATCCCTAACCCTAGTTGGTTGATATTGTTGTATGGTAGAATATTTCTATCTTACCTACAATTATAGAGTGATTCAAGATGGTTCGTGGGAGAGGAAATGCTGATCTAGGTCTATCTGATTTGTTAAGATAGATGGCTACAAGATCAGAATATGTTGAGACAACCTAGCATAGAGGAATAGATCTTGAAGATGTTAGTGATGATGAATTGGAGGAAGTGCAAGGTGAAGTTGCACTTTCACCTATTATGGATCAAGAAGAATAGAGATCCCTATGAGTATTGACAACTTTGTAGTCCACACCTACATTTAATCCTCCTAAGTATAGTGCAAAGTTGGATTCAGATGAATTAATAGACTGGATAAATGAGATGGAAAAATAATTTGAGTATGACAATGTACCAAAGGAGAAGAAGGTGAATATTTCAAGAACAAAGTTGAAAGTTCATGCACCCTTTTGTTTGGAACATCTACAATTGGTTTGAAAGAAGAAAGGTAAAGATAAGATCAAGGTATGGGATAAGATGATTAAAAATTGAAAGGCAAGTTTCTACATTGTGATTATCAGATTAACCTGATTAGGAGAATGTAAATTTTCAAGCAGAAAGACAACACTATAAAAGATTATAGTGAAGAATTTTATAGATTGGACATCAGATCTAAACACGTTGAAGATGAAATGGAAAGAATAGAAAGATATATGAATGGATTAAGAGGTTCCATACAAGATGAGATCAGTTTGGTCAAGATGGAAAGCATTGAAGAGGCATATCATTTTCTCTAAAAGCTTAGGAGAATTTGAACAAGAGATATGAACAAAGAAAAAGAGGTAGAGGTGGTATATTCCCAAGAGGAAGAGGTAGATATCATGGTGATAATAGTAGATCTGAACCAAACAAGTACATTTCAGACACATCTCAAGATAAAGGAAAGACTGAATGGAAATGTGGAAGTTCATATCAAGGAAGAGGAAATTACTCCTGAGGTGGTTATTGGAGAAGAAGATTCCAAGGAACTTGTTACAATTGCGGTGAAGTACATCAATATTTTGAGTGTACACATGTAAGAAAGAAATTTGGTAGCACCAGAAATGCTTTGGTGCAAGAGGAGTCACTGAATGAACCAAAGAAGGAAGGAAATATAATGATTAGAAGGATACTATAGAGTGAGAAAGATAAACAAGATGTTGTGAAGAAATTTTTTTCAAGACCATAAATAGAGTTGCAGACAAATTTTGGAAGGTAATTGTTGATAGTGAAAGCTCAGAGAATTTGGTATCTTAGGAGATGGTCACAAAGTTGCAGTTGGAAGGAATGAAGCATATGAAACCCTATCTGATTTCATGGATCAAAGATGACTATAGATTAATGGTAAGTGAACAATGTTTTGTGAATCTTAAAATTGGAAAGTATTATGACAAGGTGTTGTGTGATATTATGCCAATGGATTGTTGTCATATTTTGTTGGTTAGACCTTGGCAGTATGATATACATGCTATACATGATGGAAGATTGAATAGATATACTATTTGGATTGATGATAAGAAACAAATATTG
The DNA here is from genome assembly GCA_018584345.1 of Thuja plicata. Classification (NCBI taxonomy): domain Eukaryota; kingdom Viridiplantae; phylum Streptophyta; class Pinopsida; order Cupressales; family Cupressaceae; genus Thuja; species Thuja plicata. The sequence continues at coordinate 665,257 of MU224145.1, forward strand.
TTGCCTATGGTTGAAGAATAGGTTGGTGAGATATATACATCTTTGAAAGTTTGTTTGATGGAAGGTAGACAATTTGTTAAGGATTTGAAAATAAATGATGTTTTCTAATCTTTGATTCCTAAAAAACCAAGTAAGACTATGGGAGATGAAATTCCTGTAGAAGTTGAGGAGTTGCTTACCGAGTAAAAGGAGATCATTTTAGATAATTTACATGATGGTTTTCCACTAATAAGAGAAATTAGTCATTGTATGGATCTAATTCATGGATCTAGTTTACCGAACAAGGAACAAAATTAGTTGACACCGACTGAGAATGGAGACCTTAACCGAAAAGTTCATGATTTGTTGAACAAGGGTTTTGATTAGAGAAAGTTTGAGTCTCTATGCAATGCCAGTTGTATTGGCATGTAAGAATAATGGAGAATGGCGAATGTGCACTAATTATAGAGCAATCAATAAGATCATAGTTAAGTATAGTTTCCTATACAAAGGATGGATGATATAATGGATTGTTTGAGTGGAGTAAGATATTTTACCAAAATTGTTTTGAAGAGTGGATATCATCATATTAGAATCAGAGAAGGTGATGAGTGAAATAATGTTTCAAGAAGAAAGAAGGTTTGTATGAGTGATCGGTTATGCCTTTTTGGTTTAACTAATGCGCCGTGTACATTTATGAGGCTAATGAATGAATTTTTGAATAAATTCTTGAATAAATGTGTGATTGTATACTTGCATGATATTTTGTTATTCATTAAGATTATAGAAGAGAATTTGATGCATATAAGACAAGTATTGTAGAGATTGAAAGAGGAAAAGTTGCTGATAAATATGAATAAGTTTCCCTTCATGAAAGAATAACTTGTGTACTTAGGTTTTTTGATTTCATCTGATGGTTTGAAGATGGATCCTGAGAAGGTTGAAGCTATACTTAGTTGGCCTACACCTAAAAATGTAAATGAGGTAAGATCATTTCATGGATTAGCAAGTTTTTATAGGAAGTTTATCCAAAATTTTAGTTATATTTGTAATGCTATGATTGAGACAATGAGAGGAGATAAAAGAGAATTCAAATGGACACATGTAGATGATAAGAGTTTTGAGACTTTGAAGAAGAAGGTTACTAAATTACCTATGTTAGCCTTACCTAACTTCAATAAGGTATTTCAAGTTGAATGTGATGCATGTGGAAGTGCAATAGGAGCTGTGTTGACTCAAGAAGGTAAACATGTTGCTTTCTTTAGTGAAAATTTGAATGATGCTAAAAGGAAATATTCTATCTATGATCAAGAATTCTATGCTATTGTTCAAGCTATGAAGAAATGGAGGCATTATTTGATGCCGAGTGAATTTGTGTTATATATTGATCATAAGGATTTACAATACTTGGGTAGTTAGAATAAGATAAATCAAAGACATATGAAATGGGTAGAGCATTTGTAGAGTTTCACATTTGTGATTAATCATAAGAGTGGATTTTTTACCCAAGTTGTTGATGCATTGAGTAGAAGACGATCTTTGTTGGCTGAAATAAAAATTGAAGTTCTTGGTTTTGATGATATGAAACATTTGTATGAAACTAATCCTGATTTTTCTGAGCAGTGGAGAGTGTGCAGAAAACCTATTCCACATCAATCAAGTAATTATGAAGACTATTTCATTTGGAAGATATGTTGTTCAAAGGTATTCAGTTGTGCATACCAAGAGGATCAATGACAACTAATTTGATAAAGGAGAAACATAGTAGGGGTTTGGATGGATATTTTGTTATTGATAAAACATTGATTTTTCTTAAGGAAAGATATTTTTAACCTCATTTGTATAAGGATGTTCAAAAATTTGTGAAAATTTGTGGCGTTTGTCAATTTCCAAAAGGAGTAAGTGAGAATACTGGTTTGTATACACTGATTATTGTTCGTGAGCAACCTTGGAGTGATATCAACATGGATATTGTTCTTAGATCACTAAGGACAACAAGAGGTAATGATTTGATATTTTTCTTGTGGATATATTTTCTAAGATGACACATTTCACACCATGTAAGAAAACATCATATGTAGTACTTATAAAAGATATTTTCTTTAAGGAGATTGTCTGATTGCATTGATTTCCGAAGAGTATTATCTCTGACTGAGACATGAAGTTTGTTACATATTTTTGGAAAACACTTTGGAAGAAGTTGGATACTGAATTAAGAGATAGTTCTACATTTCATCCATAGATTAATGGACAAATAGAGGTTGTAAACTGAATTTTGGGTAACTTGTTGAGATTTTTACTTAGAGACACACTAAGTAATTGGGATTTGATGTTGGCACAAGTAGACTTTTCCTACTATAATTTAGTGAATAGAAGTACTGGAAAGACACATTTTGATATTGTTCATGGTACACAACTAAGAGGTATTATAGACTTGAGAGATATTGCTGTAAAAGAGAAAAGGAGTGTTGAAGCAGAAAGGTTTACTGAGTTCCTAAAGACAATGCATGAGGATGTAAAATAGAAGTTGCAGAAAATTAATCAGAAATACAAGGATAGTGCAGATAAATCAAGAAGACCTAAAAATTTTTAAGTTGGTGATGTTGTAATGGTTCATTTGAAGAAAGGAAGATTTCCAATTGGAACATATGCAAAATTGAAGATGAAGAAATTTGGTCCTTGCAAAATACAGAGAAGATTTGACAGTGGAAATGCTTATGAAGTGGAATTATCTAATGACACGGATATATCACCCATATTCAATATTTTAGAATTGTATGAATATCATGAACCTGATGAAAAAGTGACAACACCAATTGATTATCCTAAGAAATAGATAGAGGAAGTTGAACAGATTTTAAAACAGAGAGTTGGCAGAAGTATAAGAGGAAAGGAATACAGGGAGTATATGATAAAATGGAAGAACATAATGATTGAGGACTCATCTTGGATTTCTCAATATAAGTTGGATTCATTTTAGGTTGGATCTAATACATGATTTAGGGAATCATTTCTTTTAACCCCAAGTGTCTGATGCAAGAGCATTCTTGGGTTCTTGGCAATCCTACTCAACCAAAAACTTATTTTCTTTTGTATCTTAGCTTGTTTGGAGGATTCTTGGGGAAGTGCTTGTTAACTAATTCTACTCAGTTACTTGTTCTATCTTGCTTTACCAGAGTGTCTTAGTGTATGTTGGTTGCTAAGTTGGGTTTTCACTGAGTTGTTTCTATTGCTCGGTTATCTTCTTACCGAGTTATTTATCCTGATCTGGCCAACTTCTAAATTTAATTCCCATGGCATAATTTATGTGGGGTCTCTCATTGGGATCTTTGTGGACCTAAATCTGGGTCTCACTTTGGGATTTGAGTGCCGACCTCTTTGGTGAACTCTTGTATATATTTGGTTTATGTTCTTAGTATATGAGTTAGTGTAGTAGTGGTTAGGATTTTTTGGTATCAAATTGTGATAGAAGATTTTATGTTAATGGTAGGTCTCTAACCTCGCATATATGAAGATCATTCTGTAATTAATTTGGATGTATATGGTGAAAATCAGGCAGACCTTACAGTCTAGTATGTATTGAGTTTAATCAATTAATGAAAAAGTAGCTTCTATTTCTTCTCTCCTTCTTGTTGTTATTACTTCCATGTTGTAAATACAATTTGGTTTGATATTTGGGAGTGCCTTTGGCCCTGAGTACTATCCCTCCTTGCATCAAATAGGTTGTATATAGGTTTTGTCTCTTTGTAGTCTATTTTTTTTTGTAGTTTATGTGTCTCTATTTTTTGTGTGTGTAGAATAGTTCTCTTTCTGTAGTTTAGTCTACTTAACCCAAAGATTATGAGATCTTTCTATGTCTATAAGAGACATGCATCCCTAATTAGATAAACTATTAGGGCTGTAGAAAAAAATTACCTCATAGTTGAGTCCTTTGTTAAAACCCTGAGAAAGGTTCAAGTTGGCATAAACCCTAGTTATTACATGTTAAATCTTTGTTTTGGTTTATTTAAAATTCTAAGTCTTTTATGGATTATGTTTTTGCACTACCCTTTTAGGTCACTTACATCTATTTTTAAGCATGTGCTTTAAGTTCCCATGGTCTGGCCCCATTTTGGTTTAAGTTGTGAGTCCTAACGATTAATTATTTTTATTATTCCTTAAGTCTTCAAGTCCCCGTGACCTTTTTATTAAAACCCAAGTGTCATGCAAGTTAATTTTAAACCAATGTATGGCACTTTGCCTCAAAGAAGAGATGATCATAGGATACTCATCATGTGCTTAAATTTACCATAAAGTTCGTGCAAATATGTTTCAATCTAAAGATCGACATTTTTCCTGTATTGCAAGATGAGGTGATATTAATCTTCAAGGCATTGTGCCAATGTGACATTTGTCCTTTTTGACATCATAGGGCCTATGTTTTTAAAGTTATTAGAAGGTTAAAGTGCTAAAAAATATTAATGAATCCAACAGTGGGCATGATTCTTTAATCGTGAAATTCTCATGTTTTTGTTCAAGGCATTACACCATGTCAATTTGTGCTAGTTGTCAGATATTGGGGCATGTCTGTGATAAATTAATAAGTAGTCAAAATTTAGAAGATCCTACAGTTAGCGTAAAGCCTCAAAGAAAAAATGTCCCCCATTTAATGTTCAAGGAATTGCACCCATTCGACATGTTGAAAGTGGCCGGTCGGATCTGGGACTAAAGTAAAGATAAAGTGTAGATAGATTAGATTTCATCCAATGGTGAGTGCTTTTCCTTAAAGAAGATATGCAGTCAAATTAATCATTAAGGTATTTCTCCTTTGTGCCACATGTATAAAGTGGGTCTATCCTTTAGTTGTGGATAAAGTAAAGGATGTTCATGTTAAATTTGATCGTGTGGCTAGCGAATTGCCTCAAGCCAAATATGTAAGATGTATAATCATTAAGGCATTTCACATGTATGACCCGCGATCTATCTGGAAAGTGAGACCTATAGTTTTTATAGTTTTAGTTAGATAAATTATGGTCAAATTAAATAAAATCCAATAGATAGAGATTTTCCTTAATAAAAGGAATGGTGAGATTAGTCATTAAGGAAATGCACCTAAGTTACAAGTGGCAGTATGTGGGACTTGACTGGATATAAAGTAAAGCTAAAATAGAGATAATTTTTCTCATCAAAAGGAAGACACTTTGCATAGATGAAAGATGCAAGGTAGATTAGCCTTAAAGGAATTATGCCCAAGTGACACGTAGCATTGCAGAGATCATGGGTCCTGAGTTTTAAAAGAAGTTAAAGAAGCTACAGGTTGAAGTTCATCTAATGACCAGTGCTTTTCCTTAAGCAAAAGATGATGGAAGGATAGCTTTCAAGGCATTACGCCTGATGGAAATGTGTCCAAGTTGATTTTATTTTCCATCAACTACTGTTGACCGCATGATATGAGGAGATGTTTCTAGATACTACAACCATGTTTTAAAGTTAAGATTTTGATATAGGTAGAGTTTGATGAACCATTGAGCCATGAATTTTCAAATAATACGAGATTAATTGTGGAATGTGTGGCCATCTTGACAGAAATTTAATGCAAAAATTTTGCAAGATTGAGTATAATATTGTCCACTTGATTTCTAAAATGCCACAATTTGTGAAGAGACTGAAGCAAAGCACAGTTGCAACATTTTCATTATGTTTTCAAGCATTTGCAGAATGGGTAAGTTAATCTGTGATTCCACTTTTGGGCTTTGATAATTTGAATTCCATGGGGGTTTTGGTATGGTGAAGTAAAGAAGGTTTATTTGCAAAATCCAAGTTTATTCTAATTAAGAAACCTTAATTTAAAAATGATGTTACGAAGAGAACTCACAGGTAAAATATACTATTAGGAATGGAATGCATGTGAAGATCTTTTGCAACAGTTAATGAGGTCCACCAATTAGTCTACTAAGACTAAAGAGTTGGTAACAAAGAACCCTTATTTAAAAATTAGGGAGGGTTTATCCAAAAAGGTAAAATGGGTTAGAGACGCAAACATTGGCATGATTGGATTGGCATAATTCAAGATAACTTTAAGTCAGAGAAATGCCTATGCACCTGGAAGCAACATATGGCAATTTGATGTAGGGAAATTGGTATTCCCAAGAGTATTCATGGATATTGATCTGATAATTCAAGTGGCACAAAAATATGATCCTGTAGCTAGGGTGGTGAGGAATTTAAATGGAGATGTTTTGATAAATGTCACAGCTGAAGAAATTCAAGAAGTTTTTCAATTGAATGAACCCTCCATTCAACTAGATGAATTTTTTTTTGATTCATTTGAAGATGTTTATAAGGCTTAGATGAATTAACTTAGAAATGGCCCTCTAAAGGAATTCTTCAACAAGATTGGAGGTTTGGCTATACTAGGATAGAATACACCAGAACCAATCAAATTAGACTATTTCAATATGAAGGCTAGAGCCATGTACACTTTGTTGGTTGTATTTCCTATTTTTGAGTTCGCCTTGAATTTTTTTTTAGATGCATGTCATTCTTATTCCCAAAATGTTAAAATTCATGTCTAAAATTGTTTACAAGCCTCTGCAAATATTGCTTTAACCTTAAACCTAGTTGAAAATGTCAAAACCCTAAGCCCTTAAGTAATTTTTTTTCAAAGTTGTACAAAATCCCTAAATTTCTCAAGTTTGTTCTATTTCTGTGTTACCTTTTTATGACTTAAGTCTGAGTTTTACTTGCGTGTGCTTATTTCTTAGTCACCAAGTCTCATAATAAAAAATGAATATTCAATATAATCCAGAGACTTGGAAAAAACTCCTTGGTCGCGTAGTCTCTTGATAAAACAAAATATACTAAAATTGTAATAAGACTTAGCGTAGACTGTTGATTTTATAATAAGATCTTACGGTAGTCGCATTTTCTCCTGATGGAATCAGAGTTAGTTATTTTATTTGGTGACTTTTAGATGTGCTTAGTCATAATATCTCTTGATGAAACCCATGGTTAAGAGTTAAGTTCATGAGTTAAAGTTTCAGTGATGTTGCCAAGTCTCGTGATCAAAAGTGAGTTAAGTAAAAGAACTAGAGATTTAGCAACAACCATTGATCATAGATTTAATCTAGCGATAGTTAGGAAGTCTCCTTATTGAAACTATGGTTTAGAAATTATCATATTCAATGGTCGCTAAGTCTCTGGGTAGACCAAGTGTTAGATGTCAGATTAAGTAACAATGTTGTCGTGCAGTCACGTGAAGGATGATGAGTTAAGTTAAAAATTAAGAAATCAGGATAAAACCATCTAATGAAGGTAAAATCTAACGGTAGTTGCGTAGTTATGATACAAAGTTGAAAAGTCAAGCATGACAAGTTGATCAAGAGACAAAAAGAAAAGGTGTGACATGTGTTCAATTGTTGCTAAGTCTAATAAAGGATTAGGGTTTATAATGAAGATTAAAAGACTTAGTGACAACCGTTAGATTTTGAGAAAAGTGAAAACAACAGTGGTCACATTGTCTCCAGATGCAAATAAAAAAGACAAGGTAATCACACAATTAAGAGACTAATCTGTTTAGTTGCATTGTCTCTAGATTAAACATGAGTTAAGGAAATGATCTTGTGACATAGAGATTCCACAGCCACTGAGTCTCCAGATGCAACCCAAGGTAAAGAACAGTTGGGAAAGTGCTTTGTTGCGATGTCTCTGTAAGATGAAGGTTTAAGTTAAAACATTAAGCAACATTGCGATAACCATTGATCTAATGGTTGATCCTATGATAGTCGCTAAGTATCTTGAATAAATTGAAATTAGTTAAAAAATTAAGCGACAAGGAGATCAATCAGTCACTAAGTCATAAGAAGTCAACCACAGTTAAATAAAGACTTTTCAGTGGTGCCATCATGGATAATTGCTGACCAATTAGATTTTAGAGATTTAGACATATGGGAAAGTAGCCGTAATATGATTTAATGCATCCAATAAGATTTGATCTCTATTTCATTTGGAATTTTATAAGGTTTTATATGCCAAAACACTCATCAGAAATTGATTTCCCGACAGTTTGAATGCCATGGCTAAAACTAGAAATTGATGTCATAGTGCATGGAACTAATGGCAGAAATGACTAAATGCAAGTTTACCAGTTCGAACAGACATCTGCATTGAATTATCAGTTATAAGTATACTTGTCCGTTATCATTTCATTTTTACCAAGCTTCCAATTTCTCAGAGTGAAGAGTCTATAGAAATTTTAGTATTTTCTGAGAAAAAGTGAAATTTTCAGTAGTAAGTGATTCAAAAAGGTGTTTTCTTGATTCAAAATTTAGTAAAGAATTGTAATTTGCAATGTATTTAGAGCTCAGAGCTATAGATTTCAAAAGAATTCACAGTTGGTGGTGAGGTTTTTTAGTAGATTTGTTTCAATATCGGTGATAAGGGTTGAGAACAGAGAAGAAACAAAAGATGAGTCAAGCACAGAGTATAGCATTCACTAGTGGGAGAACTGAAGATGTTGATGATGATTCAAAGGGAAAAAGGGACTACTCAAATGAATTTCTCACTTTTCTTCCAGGTTCCAGCCAGAATAGAAAGGTTAGTGTTGAGGTTTTAATTGATGATATGACTTATATTAGAGATGCAAAAACATCTGATTCATCAGGATATTCACTGTTTAATTACATCTTTAATAATAGTGATGAACTCATGCCTATCTCAAACCCTTGGACCTATGGACTAGCCAGGTTGATTGTTCCTGATGTCTTTGTTGATGTTGATTTCATTTTAGAGTTGGCTTGTAGATATGATCCCTTGACCAAAACCATTAAGGGGGATGATGGAAAACCCTTACTCACTTTGGACCAGAATACCTTCATGAAGGCCTTTAACGTATATTACCCCATGACCAATGAAATAAATCTGAAGATCCTAGAGAATAGATACACTAGGGAATCTGGCATTGCTACCATAGAGATCAAGGATCATCATGTACCTAATAAAATGAAAACCTATATAGCCCCCATGTAAGAAATGACCCCATATTTCTATAAAGACCTTAATTTCTACATCAAATACATATCATATGCACTATGTAGAGTACATGGAAAGGATGCTAGGGTAGAGAGGATCACCTCAGATATTCTGATGATGGTACTAGACATGCAGAGCTTCCAAACCACTTCTAATTATGATTACATCTAGTATACCATAGACCAGATTCATCAAGGGTTTATAGACAAATAGAATAGGAAGGATCATCCAAGATTTATGCATTATTCAATTGTCATGCATTTGATCCTATACTACAATTTCCCAGTTATGGATTGCCAATTTCTATAGCCACAAAGGTTTTACCACAATCATCCCAACCCTATTTAGTTTTGGCTCAGAGTCTGGAATTATACATCTAGAGAGGAAGAGTTATGTGCTTTTGAAAACTGGATAATCTATCCACTTCTTAAGTGCATAGGTGTTGATAAACCTAGATTTCATATTAAGGTAATACAATTGTTGAGGCCCTGCCAATATCTTGATAAATGGCTAGGAGACCATAATTGGGGGGATTTCTACTATGAGAAGAAGTTCACAATAATGAGGGTTTATGGTTTCTCCCACCCTCCACACATTTTTCCATACCATGTACCACCAAGGATAGATACAAAGGAGTTCATCAAGTATCTTATTCTGATAGACAAGGAGCACTTAGCATCACACAGAAAGGGTACATTTAGCCCCATGCAATTCAGGATTTACAATTTCAGTATTGGAAAAGGAGCTTTGGACCTAGTGAATGCCTGGATGAACCATTATAGAATGAATGTGGCCCTGCATATACATGTTGATATAGAGGGATTTATCATGAGTGCAAAGAAATTGCTCACACCAACCATCTTCTACACCAAAGAACATGAAGAGTGTATGGAGGAAGATTTAATAAGAAACAACTTGGAAGATGAGGAGGTGGACAAAAGTGCAATTAAGTTCAATGAAATTATTGACCTAGAGAGGTAGGTGAAGAGAATGGGAATGAATTTTTGAGGTTTCTACCCTAACATGCCTTATCTGAAAAGGCTAGATGAAATGATTAAATCCCATACTCTTTTGTGCAATCAATTAGAGGAAGCACTAGGGGTTCCTAAGAAAGGCCATAGGGAGCACTCAGAGTCTAAATATGATGATGATAGTAATTAGGGCTTTCCTTCACCTACTTCCTATCTAGACTACCAAGCAGTTTCATTGGAGCATGTAGTTGAGGGGTAAGATGTCATTGACGTACAGAGGTCCCAAAGAAGGAAGTAACAAATGAGCCCCCACCAAAGAAAAAAAGGATAGAAACAAGGGAACCCTCCCAAAAAAGGAAGACAAACATAGTTGGAGCTCTAATAATTGGAAATGGGACATATGATCATTTATTGAGAAAATAGATTAGGGCATGAAAGAAACTACAAGAAGATGCAAAGGAAGAGGAAGAATTACCTCTTAGGTCATGCACTGATGAAAGGTTGATGCATCAAGAGGAATTCCTCAAAGATGACAACTTCATTAAGACAAGGGAATTAAAGGATTTCCACATATGGAATAAGAAACAACAAATTGGAAAGGCATTGAAATTGGCAAGTGGTGATCCAGTCACTCAGGAAGCCTTACAAACATTGCAGGATTATGATCCTGAATATGAGGAGATCACACCTAAATAGGCATGACAACTGGTCAAAGCTAGTGGGATATTATTTGTAGAAGGCTGGGACCTGTCGTTAGCATTCATAAATGATCAGATAAGAAGACAACCTAATGTCAAATTGTCATCAGAGACTTAGGTTGGAGATATGATCAGAGAGTTTGGGTATAACCTTAAATCTCCAGCACTTGCAATGTGGAGCTTAGCTCCTAAAGATCAAAAGCCAGCCCTTCAGAATATTCAAGAGAAAATGGAGGGAAATAAGATCATATGGACCCTCAAAAATACAAGGGATTTGGAGATATCCCAAGTTCTGACTCACTTTTCTCAGCTCAATGAGGCAAAGACAACCCAATTATCAGAGAAATTGCAAAAACTTGCTAGTGATACTAGTGATATTGCAAAAGATAGGGAGATAGCATTGGTGAAAATCAAAGAATAGGAGAAACTCAGAGATGAGCTCACTAGACAATTGATAGAAATAATAGAGCCATCCCCTATTGAGCCTAAAGAGGTACAACATATAGAGATCCAAACAGAGGATATAGGGGAGATACCTGCTAAAATAGAGCATGGGGTTACAGAGCATAACAATGTGGTTTTGGAAGCATCAGCTTCAATTTTGCATCATAGAATTGACACCATAAAAGATAAGATTGATGTGGTGTATGGGGCTTATGGTAGGTTTCCAGGCCTACATCTAGAGGTGGAAACTTTTTGACAATCTTGAATCCCTACTATGCAACTTGGTCTTGAAGAACATCACTTTTTGAGAGATTGGCATCAGTACAACCCTTAAGATCATATTTTCCAGAAATAGTGACTTTGGTTGGTATAGAAATAGAATAGATTGGGGCTAATTCATCTTTCTTCAAAGGAAAATCCAATCAAGTTGATGCAAAGTTGAAGATGTTTGGTGTAAGTTATAGTAGGTTTATACCTCCTATTAGAACCGAGGATGATCAGATCAAACCATTAGGGTTATGGGGATAAGATTTTGATGATTTCCTTCCCAACAAAGACATTTATGTATCTGATCAAGGAGAATTAGATATGGAGAGGCTCAACAAACTTTTGGATGAGGCAATAAGGGCAGAAATAGACTACAATAAATTCATTATAGATGTTAAAGGCATAACAGATGATAGGTGAGAAAGGCAGAAAGCTCAACTAGAAATTATTCAAAATTTTGAGTGGCCTAAGGAGGAAGATGTGACTGCATGGGATGTCATGACAAAGCCCAAGAAAAAGAAGCCTATCATAGTTGACATGGATGTTATGGATGAAGAATAAAGGACACATGGCACCTGATCTTTGAGCATAGGAAGGTTTGTAATCTTTAAGAGATTGGTGTAAGTTAGCCTGTATTGTCGGTCACTAAATATTATTAAAACTATTTGATACTATCATGAATACATGGAGAAAAGGGTGCTAACATCCAAAAAAGGACAAAGTGCAAATTAGATCTTATTCTTCAATTTTTTCCTCCCACCACTTGGAGTTTTATTATCTTTTGTATCTTTCTATGTTTTTAGGTTTATGTCTCCAAATCATCTAAATCTTGTTTCATCCTTGTCTTAAGGATTCCAAGATGATTTGAGACTATATATATTTAATTGTAACCTTTTGAAAGAGAGCTGGAAAAATTTAAGAGAATTACAAGGCAGACTAAAATTATGTATGAACCTTTGTACTATTTTTCTATCTATATGTACTTGAAGCTTTAAGAAATCAATAAAAATATTTTTCAATCTCTTTTCTGCATATGAATTGTCTCTTTAGATTTCTATTATAGTTCTTGTGTGTTTTTTCTATAAGGCATTTAAGCACACTGATCATAAGGTGATTGTGCAGTTACTTGTAAGTTCCTTTAAGGAAGGATTAAATTGTTTCAAGTAACCCATGGAACATAACATTAGTTTGAGGATTGGATGATAAAGTTGTAGGAAGATGATAGTATATAAGGTATTATATCTTTGTTGAAAATATTTTATTGATTACCTTACTGTGGATTTTTACAATATATTGACTCATAGCCCAAGGATTAGGCACTGGTTTTATGGTTACTAAGTAATTGATATACAATCCAATATTTTCCAATTACTTAATCATATACACTGCAAAAAAAATAATTCCATTCAAATGATTATATTATTAAGGTATAGTTCAGTTTGTTGATTCCTTGAAGAGAGCATCACTAGGTTACTCCTCCTAAAATCAAAAGGAAGAAGGATGATAATCCTTATCTCATTGGTTCATGTTATCAAGACTATAGCTTGGCTTATAGTACTCCATTTTAAATTAGTCAGTGCAATCTCCAAGGTATATTATAAGTTGTTACAGTGAGGTCAGAAGTAACAAGCCAGTGAATGAACTAATCCCCTAAGTATATTGATTGAAGAATCAATAACCTTTTATAGGTAATATCTGCCTGAGTCTGTAGAATTCAAAAAAGGAGGTGATAATAGGTATCCCAAGTGTTATCAAATACCTCATAAATTTACCTTTCTCTTGCATAAAAAGGAGTTTGCCTTCAAATATATAAGTATACTACCATTTTAAAGTTATATTGCGAGAAAAATAGCTAACACAGTGCTTAGAGTCAGATCTTTGGAGATGATGAAGAGACAAAAATGTCTATCCATTACATGGTTATGATGGTTCAAATTATCCATCCTCATTTAGCCATCATTTTTTACTTTGCAACTTATGTTGCTGAATTTATCCATAATGGTTTGATAGGAATTAATAATGGAAAGGTAGACAAACCATTTGGCTGGTATTCTATGTTGATGCACATGTTCCTGTTTAAAGGTGCAAATTACTTTGAGAAAGAAATGAATTGGTTGAGAATCAAATATGGGGAAGAAATGCATGTCCAACTATGGAGCATATATTTATCATGGGATATAAAATAAACTAGTTACATCACATTTGAGAGATGATTTTCTTCAAGGTTTAGGGCCTTATTATTTTCTAAAACCCCTAGGATCCCCAAATCATTGTTAAATCTCTTAAGACCAAAGAAGTTTGCTCAAAGTATTAAGATAATTCATAATTGGGGTGATGATATTTTATATCTGGTCTCAATAGTATTTAGAGTATATGGTTTCAAAGGCAACCCATATGTCCTTCTTTATGAAGTTCCTCTCAAATTTGGTATTGCTGAAATAATTAGGCAAATTGTTAGGCTACAGGAGGATGTTTTAACAGGAAAGGAAAGAGGCACTATTTTCTCACCATTACAATTGTACACTAGTTTATCATCACCAACGGTGGTTGGGTACATATGAATAAGTATTTTGAGCCTTATCATCTAGCAATCTCAGTAGAAAGATGTGTTGACCCTAAGGAATTTATAAATGACATGTTTAGAAAGAGAAAAAGGTGTTTAGAAATGGATCAATAGTTCAATTTTCCTGAGGATATTATTAGGAATGAATTAAACCTACATGAATAAGAGATTAGGAAGGAAAAAAGGGTTTGCTTATAAGAATAACCTACAATTTTTGCAATGTGATGATAAAGGATATGATCCAATGAAGGATTTCAAGCCTTGGGAAAAGAAAATTGACTCATTAATGACACTCTTTGAAGACATCATGCAAGTGTTAAATCAAAAGAAAGAGGTTGTAATAAAGGAATAACTAGAGAAGGATAAGGCTACCTTAAGTAAGTCCACATATGGTAGTATTATCCCACCAGGGAAATATGTGCTACACTAGAAGCAGAGGTACATGATGGTCATGCCAGGAAGGGAGACATCTCATAGGAGCCAAATTGCAGAACATACACATGATAAGGAGGTTTATACCTCAAGAGAGAAAAATAATGATTACAATTTTAGAATCAGTACCCTCCCCAAAGAGACAAAGAACATAGGAGGAAGGGAAATAGTTGGAAAATGTTTATTCACCTTCTCAATCTCCTTTACATATTGATGAGCAAGTAGTAGCAAAACAATTGCTACAAATTAGAAACACAAGGAGAATGTTTGTAACACATAAAAAGATACAAGAGGGGATGCATGAAGCTCCCAAGCATGTTGAGATAGATCAGATAGTAGAATATTTTGTTGGGAAAGAGTTAGACCTAATTACAAAGAAACCTAGTAATGAGTTCTTGTCAGATGAAATTTTTTGTGATAGCTAGAGCCTTTATCCAATTCTTAATGCAATCCTTATGGAGAAATAATATTGATGAATTTAAGGAGAAATGTTTGAATAATGAGGAGGATCAACCTAATAGAGTCATGAATGAAATTGAGGCCAAACTAAAGCAAGAAATTCTAGAAACATTTGGGAAGGTCACCCATGAAGAGGGAAGAGCACTGATAAGGAAATAAGGATTCCTCATTCTTCCAGAATGGGAAATTGTAGATGTAATTGTTTTTTATGTTGTTATAAATGAGACAAAAACTATGCATACTACCATAGAGGAAGCTCAATAGGAAATCAAAGGAGTCAAATTCAGTGATGATCATGCTACATTGGTTATGTGGTCGTTAAAAAGACAAGAAGGTAGAAAAAGGAATGAGATTATACAAACTGATTATTCATGAAGCTTGATGGTAAGAAGGGTTGCACAAACTACATGGGTGGAAGCATCAAGCATAGTTGTAGAATATACCAAATTTAATATGAAGGTGGCAAAAAATGATGCTAAAGAGCAACATGAGATAAGGGTCAAAATGGAAATTTTCCTTAAGGCCTACAATGATGTAAAGAAAGATTCCATGGAGAAAGATAAGATAATTTCTCATCTAAGAGGACAACAGTCAGTCTAGACATATCCTTAAAGGATTATTTCTCATGATCGTTCCCAACCATCATATTCTAGTCCCATTATTGAATTTACCCCTTCCCCTATGCCATCTAGTTCCATTTTAGAGACAGAGCTCAATTATTAAAAAGAGAAATTGGTAGCAAAGAGGAAGAGATTGGAAGAAGTAAGAGGAAGTTGGGAAGAAGAAAGCTCAAAGTTGTAGAGTGCACAATATTTCATGCAACAAAGATATGAGGAAACAATGAGAGACAAAATCATGGATTTTTATAATAATATAGAGCATGCTTCTATTTACTTCAATGGGAAAAATATTATGATCATTTTAAATTCTTTTGAAGAAGAAAGGGCTAGGTTGGAGGAAATTGTGAAAGAATGGATAGGAAGGAAGAATCAGGTGAAATTATTGTATTCTTTATCCAAAAGGGATGAAAATATTAATGTTAAAATAAAGGCCACTTACAAACTTCTCAAAAACTTGTTATATTTGGAGATAAAAGAAGCATCATCCAGAAAAAGGCAAAGACATTAAGAAAGGAGCACTCAAAATCCCGTTTTGAGATTTTGCCTAGTCTCTTAAAAAATGGTGGTAAATTATAAAGGGAAGCTAGGTGGATGAGTGAGATGGGAGATGAGATGTCAATAAGAAAAAACAATATCATCAACCTTGAAAGCACACTTTTGTTTGTTCAAACTATGGAAATAATCAAGAATGCCAAATCATTTTTTGGATTCTGGAAAAAGGAATTTAAACAAATGAATATAGAGTGGGATGAGGTGAACAACAAGAAATATGAATTTATGAACATTCCTTTACCCAATGATGAGGTGTTTACATCTTGGAAGGGAATATATAATGGAGGTGACTAAGAGGTAAATGATATTTTCTAGTTTTTCAATAGATGGCAGTTCCCCCAGCATTTTGAAATGGACAATGGATATAAAATATTTTTTCATCAAGGGACAAAGGCAACTAATTCCATTTGGCGAGCTCATAACAAGTTTGAAGTAGTTGAAAGGGCTTTGCAGTCAGGTGATAGAGTACTTGGGAAATGTTTGTAACAAGTCAATTTTTGTTTCTCTTGTATGTTTGCCTTTTATGTGAGTCATGTATCTTGTCCCTTCTCCCAATAATTCATATCTTTTTTCAATCCTCCTCTATAAAAGGAGTGCCAAGATCATTGGAAAGGGCTGGAAAGTTCAGTAGTGAAAAATACACGTAAATTTTTCAGTCAAGGGGATATAGAATATTGTGCTAGATTAGTATCAGAAGTAGAAATATAAGATTTAAGGTCTTTTCTAGTTTATTGAAGTGGTGTATATCTGATTGCATTTTGTATACAAAAAGTATGATTCTTTACACTTAATACAAATATCCATATTTCAATCTCTCCTTTGGTGTTTATCTCACGAGTTATGAGTTTTCTAATTCATTTGCATAGAGTTTATCTGTGTATAGGTTGTTATTTTTGAGTTTTGATCTAGGATGAAATTAAATAATGGTCTGAATAAAACATAGATTCATCTTGGCATGCATTAGGATCTTATAAGAAGTATGTGTTTGGGATGATTGAATTTATGGCTCAGAATCTTTGACATTAGTTAATTTATATATTTCTAAATATTCCTAAACGATATTTCCTAATTGATAAGGCACTCTAGCCAGAGATTGATATTTTATATATTAATACATATTTAGTTGGGTTTGGTTATATTCTACAAACGTAAAATAACTTTGAAATCATTTCAAGATTCATGGTTATTTATTTTATGTTTCTTCATTATAATTGAGAATTAATGACTTAATGGTTTTCATTCAGTATTTTCTTATCATTTTGTGTTATTCTTAATCAGGAGAAAGTTTCAAATTATTACATGTTGAGCTAGATTAGGTATACCTACCTTGGTCTTGTAGAGCCAAAAATTTAGAGGGCAGTCTTGTCCCTATAGTTGGTCCAATAACCTTAGATTTCCTATACTTGGAGTTAACCAATCTTTAAGATTTATCCATAGGTATATTGGTAGCTTTCCAAAGCATAATAAATATTTTAAAAACACCAACAATTTGTATTTGAAACAATTATCTCGAGTAGTCTTATTTTTAAGGACAGACTCATGGTCCAAAGAAAGGTACTCTACAAAAATTTTGAAGACCTAACCCTTAAGATATCTATGTTTGTCAAAAGGGTATCTGGAACAGTGAATAGTTTCAATGTGACTTTGAGAAGTTTTGGAGTTATATGGTTTTAGGGGCCTTATTAGGACTACAAGAGCTACTAGCCCTCTAACTAGTGATCGATTGAACTCGATCAAATTTTTTTTGAACTATGGTCCCAGATCTTCAAGAAAGAGTTTATTAGGATGAAATTGAAGTGTATTAAACCTTCCCAAGTGACTTGAAGAGTATTATAAAATTTGTTTGAATTTACCCTAGTAGGTCTAGGAAGAGTTGTGTCACCTTTTGGTAGAGAAGCCCATGAGAATTTGGGGAAAGAACTAAGTATTTTATACTAGGTTAGGGTTGAAAAACAAAGCCTTAGTAGGTCTAGAAACTAACCTAAGGAAGAGTCTGGTTGACTCAGGATAGGAGCCTCCCTATCAAATTGGTATTAGATCCCTAAAAGATTTGGTATACGAAATATATGTCTAATTTGAAATTAGTATGTGAGACAAGGATGGTGACCAATGTGGAGTTGGAAACAAAGGTTGATGATCAAAAAGAGGAGAATAGACTCCTAAGGAAAATATTATTTTAAATGAAGAGTAATCTTGGTGAAATTGAAGCCAAGATAGAAGAAGTTAGTGAAATGGTGGAAGAGTGATAAGGTAAAGGGAAATCAGTGGAAGTGGAGAATGAGGTGCCACAACCTAATAAATTTTTGTAAGAAGAGTAATTCCTTAAACATTCCAAAGCCATGGGTGGAAAATAATTAGAAGGTGTACCCTTGTTTAGGTGAAAAATGAAGCACAAGGTAGTGGTGGAGTGAATAGTAGGGTTAGAAAACCATTTTGAATGTGAGAATGTTTCTCAAGCACAAAAAGTGAATGTAGTTAAGAATAGGTTGAGAGTAACTTACCTCACATGGTCAAAATTTGTGCAAGATGAGAGACAAAAAGAAGGAAAGAACCCCATCTCCACTTGGAAGGGGATTGATACTAAAATTAGGCACATGTTTATCCATGAAGATAATGAGATACAACTCCATAAGAAAAGACAAAATATCAGTCAAAGAGAATAAGATGTAGGCACCTATATTGAGGAGTACTACAAATTGTGCTTGAGTTACAAGGTGATAGAGGATGAGAGAACTAATGTGGAATGTTATGTGAGTGGATTATAAAGATAGAGTATATAAGAGGGGATAAGTTTGTTGAGACCTATGACAGTGCATAAGTGTTACTAGTTGGATCTTACAATTTAAGAAAGGAGAAAGAAGAAGAATGAAGCCACTAGTAGATGCAAAGGAAAAGGTAGAGATTGAAGAGGCCATAGAGGAAAATATGGTGGTAGAGAGAATGACTCTAGACCACAAGGAGATACCAAATTGATAGAGAAAAGTAATGAATCTAATGGCTAAGGTAATTATGGAAGAGGAAGGGGTCCTACCAATAGTGGTAGAGGAAGATGTGGAGGAGGTTTTAGCAGAGGTTTCTCTTTTGAAAACATGAAGTGCTACAACTACCACCAGTTTGGGAATCCCTCTAGTAGATTCCCTAATAAAGAAACCTATTCTGAATCAGAAAGAAAAGTTAACTATGTGCAATAAGACACCAGTAGTGTCAAGTCTCTTGAGATCAATCTTCATTCATAGAGGGGATAATTTCATGAAAAGAAGATTTTTTATTAAAGAAACAGTTACAGAAGAGCATAAATAGAGGAGATCACTCTTCAAGATGAAGTTTAAGATTCTTGAAAAAGCGTCTAAGGTGATAATTCAGTTGGGGTCAACTAATAACATAATCTCAGAGGAAGAAGTGAGAAAAATTGGATTGTCTAGGATACCTCATGACCATCATTATAGAGTGACATGGTTGAATAAAGGACAACAAGTCTTTTCCATTAAACAAGCATGGATTGAATTTACAATTGGTGGGTATAATGACAAGATTTTCTATGAGGAACTACCCATGGATGCAAGCTATCTCTTATTGGGGAGACTATGGCAGTGTGATAGGAAATCCATACACAATGGGGAAAGAAACCCTATTCATTTCAAAAGGATGGAGTAACATAAAAGATCTAGTCTTTCGTGGAGGGAGAAGGGGAAAAGACTAGTCCTAATGTGTTGCTAGTTGGTGGAAAATAATTTCTACAATTCCTCAAGAGGGAGGAAGAAGAATTATTTTCTTCTATGATGAAGCCTAAGGAGGAGAAGAAAATTGAACAAACACCTTTATCTAGGGAGGTGAAAAAAAATTTGGAGCAGTTCAATGACATTGTCAGGGATGGATTACCTATAGTACTACCACCATAAAAAATTCTGAATCATTAAATTGACATCATTCTAGGGGCATCATTACCTAACAAAGAAACTTTACAAAATTACCCATGAGTAGAATAAGGAGATAGAAAGACAAGTACAAGAATTAGCTGACTAAGGGATATTAAAGAAGATCATATGTCCTTGTACAATGTTAGTGGTGTTAGCATAAAATAAATGAGGTGAGTGGAGGTTATGTACCAGCTCGAGAGAAATCAATAGAATCAAAATTAGATATAGGTTTCCAATCCCTAGGATTGAGGACAAAATGGATTGTATTGTGGGAGATCAGTATTTTACCAAGTTGGAATTAAAAAGTAGTTACCATAAAATTTGAATTAAGGAGGGTGATGTGTGAAAGATAACTTTCAAAATAATATAAGATCTATATGAATGGATTTTCATGCCATTTAGGCTTAGTAATCCCCTTAGCACATTTGTTAGATTTGATGTGCAAAAAGACTATATAGGAAGATTTGTGGTAGTCTATTTTGATGAATTCCTCATATTTAGTAAAACCAAAGAAGAACATTTTGAACATTTGGAGATTATCTTAAGTATATTGCATGAGGAGAAATTATCCATCAATTTGGAGAAGTGTGAGTTCTTGAAGCAAGAATTGGTATACCTTAGGTTTGTGGTCTCTCAAGGGACATTGAAGATGGATCATAGAAAAGTAGAGGCTATACTCAACTAGTCTAGTCCTACATCTGGTAATGAGATAAGAAGTTTTCTTGGGCTTTCCAAATTTTATAGAAAGTTTATTAGGGGATTTAGTGAAATCTGTACCACTATCTTAGACATTATTAAAGGTGTGTTTAAAACAAATTTTTGGTGGACTAAACAAGCCAATAAGGGATTTTAAATGTTAAAGGAAAAATTAGCCACCCAACCTATCCTTGTACTACCATCTTTCAATAGACTATTTACCCTAGAATTTGATGCAAGTAGTATATTAGTGGGAGCTACTTTAAGTCAAGAGGGTAGACCAATAACATTTTATATTGAAAAACTAAATGAAGAAAAGAACAGGTACTCCTGATATGACCTAGAAGTCTATGCATTAGTTGAAGCCCTTACAAAATCGAGACATTATCTTCTACCCAAGGAATTTTTAGTGTTCACTGATACCCAAGCCTTAAGTTACATAAAATTGCACGACAAGCTAAGCAATAGGCATATTAAGTGGATGGAATTCCTACAAGCCTATACTTTTACTATAGATAACACGAAAGATCAAATGAACAAGGTTGTTGATGCTTTGAGTAGGAGTCTTCTTACTATCCAGGAATTGTAGTTGCATAGTATAGGAGTGGAAATTTTTAAGGATCTTTACCAAGAAAATGAAGACTTGTCAGAGGCCTACAAGGTATGTATGGAGTTTAATAATCATTTTCATAGTCAATTTGCATTTTATACTTTGCAGGATGGGTTATTGTTTAGAGGAGGACAGTTATGTGCGCCTAAGGGATCTATGATAGAAAATATTATACAAGAGAAGCATAATTCTAGTCTTAGTGGACATTTTTGTGTCAATAAGACTCTTGAGCTAGTTCACATATTCTATTACTGGTCTAGGATGCATAAAGATGTGAGGAATTATGTCTAGAAAAATGTATTATGTTCCAAAAAGATAAAGGTTCTACTTATAATGTTGGTCTCTATCATCCCCAGCATGGACTTCGTTGTTGGCTTACCAGGGAGAAATTCTTTATTTTATAGTATCTTTTTAGTTGTTAACTGGTTTAGTAAAATGAGCAAATTTATTCCATGAAAAAATACACATGATGCTAGTTACATTGCTCAATGGTTTTTTAGAGAAATTGTTACAATCCATGGATTTCCCCATAGTATAGTTTCAGATATGGATGTAAAATTCATGGGACTTTTTTGGAAGACATTGTGGAAAATACTAGGAACTAATCTTTTATTTGGATCATCTTATCATCCCCTGACTGGTGGCAAAAAAAAGGTCACTAATAGGTTCTTAGGTAATTTTTTAAGGTGCTTGACAAAGTTATATGGATAGGTATGGGGTCAAGTATTACCACAAAAATATTTTTCCTATAATGATAGTGTGAAGAGAACAACCGGTAAAATTCATTTTGTAGTGGTCTATGGTGTTCATCCCAAAGGTGTTTGTTAACTCAGAGAATTAGGAGTGATGGAGGGTAGAAGTGGACATGTAAAGGATTTCACCCGGTCAATGAAGGTGGTACATGATCAAGTCCAAAAGACACTGACAAAAACCACTCAAAGATTGAAAGACAAAGTTTATAAAAGGAAGAAGGACTTGAAGTTTGAAATGGGAGACATAGTTATGGTGCATCTAAGCAAAGCCAAATTGAAGAAATGTGTACCTATTAAGTTACAAATGAGAAGGGTATGACCTTTTAAAGTCCTAGAAAAGTAAGTAGTAAATACTTACAAAGTAGATCTACCCACATAGTTAGCAATATCACCCATTCTCAATGTGCAAGACGTGATAAAATATAAGGGTCTAATACTAGAGTGGATTGTAAACACTTTTGATGTCAAGGAGAAGGTTATTGGTGATGTACCCTTACTATCCAAGAGAAAGCCACAAGCAAAAAGGATACTGGATTCCAGAATTAAGAAGAAGACAAGATATGGACATTATATGGAACATCTCATCAAATGGAAATACCCACTTGAAGAAAAGGATACTTAGGTTGCAAATTCTAACTTCAAGGATTTGGGAGTGGATCCTTCATTATTGTCTCTAGATGTAACTTGAATTATTTTTTTAGAGGGAGAATACTGTAGGAGCACCTAGGGGTTAAAACCCACAAATTTTGTTGTTCAAGACCTTCTATTCTTGGTCTTAAATAGGGTATTTTAGGGTTCATGTGATGTGGTTTTGATAGGTTTTTGTTTTTTTATGTTTAATTTGGTCCAAGAGAACGTATAGATGTGTTGAATGCCAAAATAGGGCCAAATGTGGAAATGTCAACTACAATGGTTAGATGGACTTAATTAGAGTTTTTTTAGGTCTAGCACATGATTTTTTACATTTTTTGAACTCATTCATTGGCTTAGTATTACAAAATGATGAAAATTGTAAAAGTTATAAAATGTTTCTCAACAACATTAGGACAAAAGTTGAAATATGACCTAATAATAGTTATTAGTAATTTTGGGAAGTTGTATGGCTACAAGGGAAATATTTAAGGATTTCTAAATTTTCTTATGGATGTTGGACAATTTTTTATTGAATTTCCAAGGAGCATGGTGACAAATAATGGTTTTTATATAGTTTTACTATATTTTGATTGAGATCAATGTAAATGGATTGAATCATTTGATCTGATGTGTAATTTGGTTTATGATCTTTGTTTTATCTCTCTTTATAAACACTCATTTTTGGATAGTGTATATTTTTGTATGAATAAATAAAAACCAGTCCTTCCTGGATTGTTCCCTGCTAGTGTAAGGGCTTGGTCTATAAATATGGCTCTATAGTTAGCTCCCTCCATTGGATCCTTATGGCCTATGAAGGATGGAAAGTAGACCCTCTTTATAGTATTTTCCTTTTTGTACAAGTTCTAAAAGTGGAGTTTTATCTTTTTTGAAGCTTTCCCTAGATGACATAGTCTATCCCAGGCTAGGAGGAAGAAGACAATACTGAGTTATAAGATCCAAGGTTGGATTGAACTGAAGGATCTAAAGGTTTGAGAATAGTGTTTGGGTGTTAAGAAGGTCCTAGAATGAGTGCTTCTTGTTGTTGAGTCCATCTCATTAAACTTTTAAGGACAATGTCACATTCCAATTACCCTTAGTTTTAAGGACAATGTCACATTCCAAAGAAAGGTACTCTACGAAAATTTTGAAGACCCCTAACCCTAAAAATATCTATGTTTGTCAAAAAGGATATCTGGAGTAGTGAATAGTTTGGGGGTAACTTTGACAAGTTTTGGATTCATATGGTTTTAGGAGCCTAATTAGGGAAACAAGGGATACTTGTTCTCTAAATAGTGATCCAATTAACTCAATGCAAACTTAATTGAACTACTATCCTAGATCTTCAAGAAAGAGTAATTTAGGATGAAATTGAATGTATTCAACCCTACCAAGTGACATGAAGCATTTAGGATGATTTGTGGGAATCTACCCTAGTAGGTTGTAGGAATTTTTTCTTCACCTTTTGGTAGAGAGGCTCTTGGGAAATGGGGGAAATAACTAAGTGTTTTCTCCTAGGCTACGGTTGAGAAATAAACCCTTAGTAGGTCTACAAAGTGACCTAAGGAAGAGTCTATCTGACTCAGGATAGGAGCATCCCTATCAAATTGGTATTCCAGCCCTGAAATATTTGGGCTAGGAATTATGTCTTATTTAGAATGAGTATGTGAGACAAGGATTGTGGCCAACAAAAAGTTGGAAAGAAAGGTTGATGAACAAGAAGAGGAGAATAAATTCCTAAGGAAAAGATTAGCTGAAATGGAAAGTAATCTTGGTGAAGTTGAAGAAAAGAAATAATAAGTTAGTGAATAGGTGATAGAGACATAAGGTAAAGGGAAATTAGTGACAGTGGAAGATGAGGTGCTAGGGCTAGAACCTATTTTGCAAGAAGATCCATTCCTTAATGCTTTGAAAGCCATGAGTGGAAATTCACTAGAAGGTGTACCATTTTTTAGTAGAAAAAATGGAGCTAGAGGAAGTGGTGGAGTGGATAGAAGAGTTAGAAAACCATTTTGAGTGTGAGAATATGACTGATGCACAAAAAGTGAACATAGCTAGGACTAGTTTGAGAGGAATTTCCCTCACATGGTGGAAATTTTTGCAAGATGAGAGACAAAATTAAGGAAAGAACCCCATCTCTACTTGGAAGGGGATCGTTGTGTTGGTACTATTTCCTATTTGGGGTGTGTCTTGTAAATTTTTTGAGAATGTCTATCGTGCCTGTACCCTAAAGTTGGAGTTCATGGTAAAAAATGGTAATTTCCTCTTGCAAATAAGTCTTGTTGCCTCAAAATCATGTTGAGAAGGTCAGAAAACCCTAAACCCTAGTCTTTTTAAGGCAAAAATGTGAAGAAGCCCTAATTTTCCTAAACAGGTTCTATTTTCCTATTACCTTTTTGGCACTTAAGTCAAGTTTATTTGCATGCATTTTATTTCCTAGTCGCCAACTCTCATAAGACAAAATGAATATTCTTTATAATCATGAGACTTGGAAAAAAGGCTTTGTCGCAAAGTCCCCAGATGAAATGGAATATGCTAAAATGGTAAGGAGACTTAGAGACCACTATTGATTTTAAGTCAACATCTGAAGGCAGTCACGTTGTCTCATGATTTAATCAGAGTTAAGGTTTTCGTAAAGTGACTTTGAGACTATACAATCATGTTGTCTCGTGATATAACTCATGGTTATGGGTTAGTTTCATAAGTTAACAGTTTAAGTGTTGTCACTAAGTCTCATGATTGAAAGTGAGTTAAGTAAAAGAATAAGAGACTTAGTGACAACCGTTGATCAAAGTTTACATCCAGCGGTAGTTGCGAAGTCTCCAGATTACAACCATGCTTCAAAAATCATTAGGTGACATGGATATTTAGTGGTCGCCAGGTCTCTGGATAAACCAAGGGTAAGATGCCAGTGTTAAAATAGTGTTTTCACTAAGTCTCTAGATATGAGATGGGTTAAGTTAAAGATCTAGAGATTCAGCGACAACTGTCAGATGGAATGTGATCTAACGGTAGTCATTTTTTGATGAGATAAGTTTCAAAAGTCAAAAGATGTTCAAAAATTAAGAGACAAAAGGAAAAGATGAGACACATGTCCATTTTTTTCCAAGTATCATGATGAATTAGGGTTTGTTAAGAAGATCTAGAGACTTAGCGACAACCGTCAGATGATGAGAAAGAAGAGATCAATGGCAGTCGTGTTGTCTCCAGGTGTAGATTAATAAGATAATATAATCATGTGATTAAAAGGTTAACTATGTTTATTCATGAAGTCTCTTGATTAAGCATGGGTTAAGAAAATGATCTGGCAACATGGAAATAGCACAATCATGGAGTCTTTGGATATAACCCAAGGTGAATGAACAATTAGTAAAATGTTCAGTCGCATTGTCTCCGTAAGAATGAAGGTTAAGTTAAAGGATCAAGAGACATCATGAAAATTGTTGATATAATGGTTAATCCAATGGTAGTCACTAAGTCTCCTAAAGGAACTATAGTTACCAAAGTTATAATGTGACAAGGAGACCACTCAGTCGCTAAGTCACTGGAAGCTAACCAGAGTTAAAAGGTGACTTTTCAGCAGCACCACCATGGATAGTTTTTAGCCAATCAAATTGCAGGAATTCTAACAGATGAAAAAGTAGTCATATTTTGATTTAATGTAGCCAATCAGACTCAATTTTGATTTTATTTCCAATTTTATAAGGTTTTTTATTTAAAAACACTCATCAGAAATTGATTGTTTGACAGTTTGAATGCCACAGCTAGAACCAAAAATTGATGGCACAGTATGTGAAACTAATGGAAGAAGTGACTGAATCCTAGTTTACCAATTTGAAGAGACACATGCATTGAAATATGGGTTATAATTATAGGTGTTTGTCAATCATTTAATTTTACCAAGTTTTCATTTTCTCAGAGCAAAGATTTTATGAAGTTATTGTGCTTTTTGAGTGAAGTGAAATTTCCAGCAACAGAGAATTCAAAAGGTGATTCTATAATTCAGCATTTGACAGAGAGAGAAAGTTGTAGTGTGTTCAATAATTGCATTTAGAATTACAAAGGGTTTGCAGTTGATAGTGAGGGTTACTAATAGATTTATTTAAATATTGCTACCAAAGGTTGATAATAGAATAGAACAAGATGAGTCAAGTATAGAGAATGTCTTCCACCAATGGAAGAAGTGATGATGTTGAGGACGGATCAAATGGGAAGAGAAACTACTTAGATGATTTTCTTACTTTATTGTTAGGGTCAAGCCAGAATAGAAAGGTAAGTGTCGATACCTTAGTAGATGACATGTTATATATTAGAGATGCAAAGATGCTCGGTTCATCAAAGTATTCATTGTTCAATTACTTTTTTAATAATGGAGATGAACCCATGCCTATCTCAAACCCTTGGACTTGTGGTTTAGCGAGGTTAATTGTTCTAGATGTGTTTATTAATGTTGATTTCATACAAGAATTGGATAGTAGGTATGATACCCAGTCTAAAACCATTAAGAATGATGATGGAAATCCCCTACCTACCCAAGACCGGAATACATTCATGAGAGATTTCAATGTCTACTACCCTATGGCTATTGAGATAAACCTAAAGAGCCTAGAGAATAGATATATTAGGGAATCAAGCATTGCTGCCAAGGATATCAGGGATTTCCATGTCCCTAAGAAGATGAAGGCATACATACATCCCATGTCTAGTGCAACCCCATATTTTTATAAGGACATGAATTTATATGTCAATTATATAGCTTATGCACTATGCATAGTGCTAGGAAAGGATGCTAGAGCTAAGAGAATTACCTCAGATATCTTAATGATGGTATTGGATATCCAAAGCTTCCATACCACTTCCAACTATGACTACATTCAATACATTATTGAGAAAATGTATCAAGGCTTTGTTGATATCCAAAGAAAGAAGGATCAACCAATGTTTTTACATTATTCAATTCTTATTCTTTTGATCATATACTACAATTTTCCAATTATGAATTGTCAGTGCTTACAACCACAAAGATTTCATCATGGTCATAATAATCCTATTCAGTTTTGGCTTAGAGTATGGAATAATACTTCTAGGGAATAAGAGTTCTATGATTTTGAGAATTGGATAATATATCCAATTCTTAGATGTTTGGGTGTAGATAAAACCAGATTGCCTGTTAAGGAAATTCAACTATTGAGGCCCTATCAATATCTTGACAAATGACTAGGAGACGATAATTAGGGTGATTTCTACTTTGAGAAGAATATTACAATAATGAGGGTTTATGGTTGCTCCCACCCTCCACATATTTTTCCATTCCATATGCCACAAAGGATAGCAGCAATGGAATTCATTAGACAATTTATTCTAGTTGACCAGGAGCACTTAGCTCCACATAGAAAAGGTACATTTACCCCCGGGTAGTTCAAGACTTACAATTTCACTATTGGGAAGAGGGTAGTGAACCCAGTGAATGCCTAGATGAATCACTATAGGATGAATTTTTCCTTCGAAAGGTATGTGGATATAGAGGGATTTATCATAAGTGCATGGAAGTTGCTCACACCCACTATCCCCTATGCTAAAATACATGAAGAATGTAGGGAAGAGGATCTTATAAGAAATATCATGGATGATGAGGAAATAGATAGAAGAGAAATTAAGTTCAATGAACTTATGGAATTAGAGAGACATGTAAAGAGAAAAGGGATGAAATTTGGAGGTTTCTACCCCAACCTGCCTTATTTGAAAAGGCTAGAGGAAATGATTGAAAACCATGCTCTCTTATGCAATCAGTTAGAAGAAGCACTGGTAGTCCCAAAAAAAGACCATAGTTAGCATTCAGAGTCTAAGTATGATGATGATAGTGATCAGGGTTGTCCTTCATCTATTTGTCATCCAAATTATCAAGTAGTTACACTACGGTGTCTTGTAGAAGGGGAAGACATCATAGACCTGACGGAAGTCCCCGAGAAGGAGGTCACAAATGAACCTCCACCTAAGAGACAAAGAGTAGAATCAGGGGAACCTTCCAAGAAGAAGAAAATAGATAGAATTGGAGCATTAATAACTTGAGATAGACCTTGTGATCACTTTCTCAGAAAATAGACCAGGGCTGGAAAGAAGCTACAAAAGGATATAGAGGAAGAGGAGGAATTGCCTCTGAGATCATGTACTGATGAAAGGTTGTTGCATCAAGAAGAATTTATGAAGGATGAGAACTTCATAAAAAAAAGAGAGTTCAAAGACTTCTGGATATGGAATAAACAACAAAAGGTTGGGAAATAGTTGTAATTGGAAGATGGCGATCTAGCCACCCAAGAAGCTCTACAAAAATTATAGGATTATGATCCTGAATTAGAAGAGATTACCCCTGAACAAGCAAGACAACTAATTAAGGCCAGTAGGATACTATTTGTAGAAGGCTGGGACCTATCTTCAGCCTTCATTATAGATCAGGTATGAAGATAACCTAATGTCAAGCTATCATTAGAGACTCAGGTTGGAGACATGATTAGAGGGTTTTGCTATAACCCTAAATCTCAAGCATTAGCAATGTGGAGCTTAGCTCCCAAAGATCAAAAGCTAGCTATTTTGAACATCCAAGAGAAGATGGAAGGAAATAAAATTATATGGAGATTGGATAATACAGGGGATATGGAAATGCCCAAGTAATGACTCATTTTTCTCATCTTAATGAAGCAAAGACATGACAACTATAAGACAAATTGCAGAAACTCACTAGTGACACTAGTGTTATTGTTAATGATAGAGAGCTTGCACTGGTAAAAATAAAAGAATAAAAAAATCTTATAGATGAGATTACTAGATAGTTGTTAGAGATAAAAGAGTTGGCCCCTATTGAGCCTAAAGAGGTAGTGGATGTTGAAGTTCAAACAGAGGATACAGGGGACATGCCTACTAGAATAGAGCAAGAGGCCATAGTGAACATTGATGTGATTTTGGAAGCATTGGCTTCAATTTTGTAGCATAGGATTAACACCATAAAGGAAAAAATTGATATGGTATATAGAGCATATGGTAGATTTCCAGGCACACAAACAGAGGTGGCAAGTTTTTTGATAGTTTTGAACCCCTACTATGCTACTTGGTCTGGGAGGACTTCACTTTTTGAGAGACTAGCATCAGTACAACCATTGAGGTTAGACCTACCAGAAATAGTAACCTTGGTTGGTACTGAGATAGAACAGATTGGTGCTACTCTATCTTTCTTCAAAGGAAAGACCCACCAAGTTGATGCTAAGTTGAAAATGTTTAGGCTAGGATATAATAGATTTGTACCTTCTATCAGAATAGAAGATGATCAAATCAAACCATTTGATAGTGTGCTTCCCAACAAGGATATTTATGTATCTAATCAGGGAGAGATTCATATGGAGAGGTTCAAAAAACTTTTGGATGAAGCAATAAAGGCAGAAATAGATTGCAATAAATTCATCTCAAATGTTAAGGGCATAAAAGATGCTAGATGTGAAAGAAAAAAGACTCATCTTGAGAACATTCAAAGCTTTTAGTGGCCTAAGGAGGATGATGTGATAGCATGGGACATCATGACCAAGCCCAAAAAGAAAAGGCCTATCATTGTTGACCTCGATATAATTGATGAAGAATAAAGGAATGTCAGAACACCTTATGTGGATTTCTTTGAAGACAAGAAAGTTAGTCATCATCAGAATCAAATCAGAAACTTTCCTAAACATACACAACCAAAGGTGTCAAAGATCACATGATGACAAAGTGCAAATCAAATTTCATTCCTCTATTTTTTCTCTCCACCACTTGGTGTGTTCTTGTTTTTGTCTTCTTCTAAGTTTTACGGGTAGGTTTCTTAAAACCATATGAAGCTTGTTGCATCCTTATCTTAAGGATTCCAAGATGGTTGAACCTATAAATAGATCATATTGTAACATTGTAAATTATGGTATAAATAAGACTGCAAGGCAGACTTCTGAATTGTGTCTAGGCTTTGGTTTTGAATCTGTTTGAATGTACTAAGATCAGGCTTATATTAATAAAATACAATGGAATCTCCATTTTGATACCAATGATGTCTTTTTGTATTTTCTATTAGCTCTTGTATGTT
This sequence comes from Thuja plicata, assembly GCA_018584345.1. Taxonomy (NCBI): domain Eukaryota; kingdom Viridiplantae; phylum Streptophyta; class Pinopsida; order Cupressales; family Cupressaceae; genus Thuja; species Thuja plicata. Next base: position 695,954 of record MU224145.1, read on the forward strand.
TAATTTGTAATTCATCTTAAATATACTGGTTATAAGGTAGCTATGTCATTGTTTCTGAGTTGCTTTCAAGAAGAGTTTAAATCTTGCAGATAATTACAGAGGGTTAGGGTTTATGTAGGAATTTGATATAGGGGTGTGAGGATGAGAAGATAGTTTGTAAGGCATTCCATCTGATATTTTATTTTTATTTCAATTAATTATCCCAGGCTTATGTATGTTTTATTCTGACTCTATGACCCACGATTAGGCACTGGCCAAAATTCTGATAAGTTGTTGTTATCACCAATCCAATATTAATCAATCTTTATATTTTTGTTATCTTAAGTACATGTCTAGATAATTTTATTCAGTACAATTCACCTTAGTGATTCCTTGAAGAGAGAATCAATGGGTTATCCTTCCTAATCTTGTTGGCTTAAACAGAAGAAGGATCATGAATCCTTAATCCAATGTCATATTTACTGAAAGATATTATTATGTTGATGGTGCACCCACCGGGGTTTGTGGAGCCCAAAGTGTAGAAGGATGTTCATCCTTGTTAATTAGCCTTTTTTCCCTATGAGAATATAAATTGGGAATTAAAGAGTCAAGTATTTACTTCTATGTATTGATTATATAAGAAAAAGAGCTAACAAATTGGCGACTCTACTAGGAATAGAGATTACAAAATCTTGTTGAAACTTTCAGAATATCTCTGGTTTTAAAAGTTGAATATTAGAATACCTCAGATTTTGTTTTCCCATCTGAGTCACACTAACAAATTGGTGACTCTACTAGGGAGCATTTTTAAGTTCTAGAGTCATGTTCATGAAATAATTAGTCCTTGCAATATTAAGAATAAGTCTGTTGTTCCTCATAATCATTAAAGTAAGTTTACTCTGCTTATCTTCCATGACACACTATTTGAAGGTCTTGGTCCTGAAAATGATACAGATCTTGTCTCAGATGAAATAACTGGTAATTATAAAGCCTCTAATCTAATACCTTGTTTGTTTTCAAAATAAAATCCACTGGGCGGAAAATATTTGAAATAATACGGGCAATGAAGAATCATTCTCTGTAGGTTACCAAGTGAGGAATTATCAAGAAACTCTGTTTTCAAGTTTCATTTGGACTTATTGATATAAAGGGAAACCTGAGTTAGGACAAGGAACTTGATCTTTATATATATTTTTCCTCTGAAAAGAGGTGGCGACTCTAACCTTTGTGTACTCCAGTGTTACACATTAAAAATTTTGAAAATATTTGTCTATTCTAGAAGATGAGTTGACAAAGGAATACTAGATCATACTTCAGAGAAAATCATGAAATGGATGTTGGAGAGGAGCTCCATACACCTCAAAGGAAACAATGGTCAAAGAGAGGTACCTCCAAGAATGACTCCCAACATACCTCTAAGCGAAGGATGGAGACTCCTGTTCTTGAAAGAAAATCATCTTCATCTAAAGATGCAGGACCCATGGGGCCAATTGATGATTATAGAGCTGATGCAAATTTTGATCCCTTCAGGGATGGATAAAATATTGATATAGGTTTCTTTCTTGCAGAAGAAAATCTTGCTCCACCAGAAGAGACCTCTGCTGCTGAAACAACTTCATATGAATCTGATAAATTGCAAGATGAAATTATGGCTTTAAGAAGGAAAAAGAAAGAACAAGAGAAGGAAATGGCTGAAGTAGAAAAGAAATGTGGACAAAAGATATATGAATTTCTAGTGGGAAGAGAAGAGCTCTTAGCTGAGACTAGAAGGAATGACCTTAAGGCTAAAATCCTAAGTCAAGAATTTAATGGTTTGAATCCAGAATTGTTTGGTAACCTTGATGATTTAAGGAACAAAGCCCCAAATAAAATCTCAAATCTTCATGAGGATGAATTTGAGAAGGAAGGGCCTGTCATCAGACAAATTCTCCCATATGAGATTGACCATGATACAAAGATTAAGACAAATATGAAAGAGGTTCCTGACAAAGGTAAACAAATAGTTGTTTGTGTGACTATAGAAGAGCCTAAGAAAAATTTGACCCTCCCTATAGGAGCATCCCAAGTTGATCTTAAATTGGAACAAGCTAGAAAAGCCAAAGAGGACTTGGCCAAGCAACTGGAGAAGTTAGAATTAGAAGCTACTATAGCAGACATGAGAATGAAAATAAATTTTCTACATGCTACTACTAATACTTCTGCAAGAAGCTCTATGCCAGTTAATCATGCAACATAGCCACAAAAGCCATATGTTGGTTCAATCCCAATTAATGAAGGGGATGATCCTAAACTACAATTGTATGGTTTGAATTCAAATGTTAAGAAATCTGACCCAAATGCAAGTGCTTAGCCTAGTGGTCCTGGCCCAAGCATCCAAGTTACCAACCCTAAGAAAAGTGTTCCCCCACCCGTTCACAGCCAAGGATGAGCTTGGACCAAGTGGTGATAATGTACTTGGAAATTTCCAAAGAAGGCCTGTCCACATGAAAAGATATAGAGCTTTCTTCTTTGAAGGTGGTCACCCTAATGTGATCCCCAATGAGGTAAGAGATAAAATCCCCAAGTTCACTTGAAATAATGTGGTTACTGTTGGAGAGCATCCAAAAGATTTTAGTGATAAGATAACTGACATTGAGATTGAAAATGAAGATGTTATTATGAAGCTTTTTATTCAGTCATTAATAAAAGATACTAGGGATTGGTTCAGAAATTTGCCTAATGATAGTATTGCCTCTTGGGATGAATTTGTAAAGTCTTTTAGGGATCCGTATAGAGAGCATGTTAATTTTGGATACATGTAAAATGAACTCAATAATATTAAGAAGTTCCCAAATGAGAGTATGGCTGATTTTAACAGTAGATTTCAAAAAGCCATGAATAAACTGTTCCAAGTCTTAAGATTAGATGAGGAAGTATGTCTTACCACTTATATTAATACTGCTGATGGAAAAATGTCTTATCTTCTTAGAGATAAGAACCCAACTACCTAGAGGGATTCTTATAAAATAGCCATTGACATTGAGAGTAATAGGAGAGAATCATGGAAATTGGGGAAGAGGGAAGACAATAAACTAAGGAAAGAGAAGGGACCAGCCAATAAAAATATCAAAGAAGATGATACAGTAGATAAAATGGTGAGTGTAGTAAAACACCTTGCTTCTCAAATGGATAAAAATGATAGAGGAGGATACCATGATAATAAATACACTAATAAAATATTTGACTAATAGCCTAACCTGAGAGATTATCCTTACAAGACAAATTGTAATAATGGAAAACCAGTCCTTGATGGAAAAGATAACCCAAAGACCAAGGAAACCCCAGATCCCCTAAAAAGGAATAGTACCAACTATGTTGAGAACACTCCCTAGTGTGATGCTTGCAATATTCCACACTCTTCCTATCAATGTGTAGTAGCACAGGCCGTGTTTGATCAAACAGAAGAGAGAGAACAAGAAGGCCATGCTATCAATATGTTTATAGTGAAGAAAACATACCCATGGTTCTCTAATAATTGATCATTTTTTGATAACTTGTTTACAAAGGATAAGTATTGTTCTGAATATCAATTACAAAATCAACCCTATCAGCATGATCATGTTGACAATGTTTAACAAGCAACTATAAATACAATGGGAAGTGATAAATCACAGTCTCATTTTAGAACTCCCATTGATGAAGAAAAGAGGTCCTTGACTGTTGGATCAATTAATCAAGTGAGAAATTCATACAACCTAAGAAATAGAACAGTGCAACTAGTTGAAGGCAAGACTACCCCTGTCTATGTCAAAACAGGTCCCCCTAGAGTTACTGAGGACTTCAATGTCAAGCAAAATAAAGATGAAAACTATGAAAAACAAGTAGGGCCTTCTTCTAATCATGGTGGAGTGGAAGAAGAAAGAGAAGAACTAATAGCCAATGATAAATCCAAGAAAGTGAAAAGGATGAGTGATATGTCCTCTTAATTGCCCCTTTTTGACATGAAACATGCTCTAACCCAAATGAAAGTCTCAGTCCCACTCATGGAGATGCTGAAAATAAGGGAGCACAAAGAAGTTTCTCTGGCACTTTTAAAAGGGATAGATGATGTATCCATTCCCATCCAAGAGGAAATACCCTTGACACCAAATGATACTAGAAAAGACATCCCACTAGTGAAAGGGAAAGAAAAAGGAAAGAATTTTATAATATTTGTATTGGAAACATAATTACCCAAGAACCATTATTTGTTGACCCATTTTATGTCACCTTAATGGTTAATAGTTTCTTGGTAAAAAACTATACGATTGACTCTGGAGCTGCAACAAATGTGATTTCTTATCATGTTATGAAAGAACTAGGCCTCCTGGTCACTACATCTGCTAGAAGTTGTTATGCCATGGACAACAGGGAGGTTCCTATGATAGGGACATTGAAAGAAATTAAGGTGAAAATTGTTGCTTTCCCTGAGGCAACTTACAGAATGGATATAGTGGCAGTGGACACTAACCATATTATGGTATGCTTTTGTCAAGGTAGTGGGTAGCAGGAGTAGGTGGGAAGATGTGGTTGGAATTTTCCTATGCAACCATCCCTATAAAAGGGCATGAGGTCAAGTTATATAGAGAATCCTAGTCATCTATCATGGTGGAGATGGTTCTACCCGATCAATTGAATTATTGTGTGAATGTTGATATGGAAAATTTTATTTTTGAAGAAATCAAGCCACAATTAAAAAACACTGACCCAATTGTGGATGAACTGTTGTTACAACAAGATGGATTATGGAAAATGTAATTTGATGGAGGATGCTCAAAGGAATGATATGGAGCAGCGATTTTGTTTATTTCCCCATCAGGTATCACCTTCAAGTACTCTTTCCTGCTAATTTTCCAATGTACTAATAATACTGTAGAATATGAAGCCTTGATTTTGGGAATGGATATGGCTATCAAGCATGGTATTAAGTGTTTAAAAGGTCATGGAGATTCCTAGTTAATTATATCTCAAATTAGGGGGCATTATGCTTCTAAAAAAGATAGATTAAAATTGTACAAGTATATAGTCTGGGATAGGATAGAATTCTTTGATGCCTTCAATATCTTGTGGATAGAAAGATCTAATAACAAAATGGCAGATTTCCTTTCCAATGTGGCCCTAAATAACAATGATATCACCCTTACTGTCATGTCTACAGTAGAAGTAAAGAGTAGACCTTCAGTCCCTAACAACATTCATAATTGGCAAGTTTTTGAGGATGATGATGATATCCTCAGGTTTATTCATTGTGTAGATCAATATGATGGTCAAAATATTGATTGTGAATCTCTAGTATTAGTTGTGGATGATAAGGAGTATATCTTTGATTAGGAAGTCATCTAGTTGGCTACTAATCACCTTCCCAAAGGATTGGTTGAATTGGAAGGCATGTTCAGCATAAATGACAATTATATGACTCAGAAATCCAATGGAAAGGTAGGAGATTTAGAGGAAGTTAACTTGGGATCTTTGACATCTCCTCAATCAGTCTATATTGGCAAAAAATTGGATAGAAATGTCAGACAGAATTTGATAAAATTTCTGAAGAAATATAAGCATGTGTTTCCATGGTCTTATGAAGATTTCAAAGCTTACAAAAAAGACCCATTTCAGCATGATATTCCTTTGAAAGAGAGTATAAAACCATTCAGACAAAAAAAGGCCCATCAATCCACTGTTGGCTACCAAAATTTAGGTAGAATAGATGAAACTAAGAGATGCAGGTATAATTCAGCCAATAAGGTATTCATCATGGGTCTCTAACTTAGTCCCTGTAAGAAAGAAAAATGGGGACATAAGATTGTGTGTGGATTTCAAAAATCTGAATGTGGCCTCATTAAAGGATAATTATGGACTACCAAATATGGAAGCTATGCTGCATAAAGTCACTGGATGTGACTTATTGTATATAATGGATGTTTTTTTAGGGTACAATCAAGTGCTGGTTAAAGAATCTGAACAATTCAAAATAACATTTACTACTCCTTGGGGCACTTATGTATATGCTCGCATGCCTTTTGGCTCAAAAAATGAGTGTGCAACCTTTCAAAGAGCCATGGATGTAGCTTTCAAAGACCTTATAGATGTTCTAATGGTAGTATATCAAGATGATTTGATAACCTTTTCAAAAAGGGCAGAGGATTATTGCAACCACTTGGAAAAGGTGATGATAAAAGCATTGGAATATGGGCTATCTCTGAACCCTAAAAAATATCACTTTGCTGTCACTGAGGGAAAATTTCTGGGTCATATATTATCAAAAGAGGGAGTAAGGATAGATCCTAAAAGAGTTGAATCCATTCAAAAGATACTTGCTCCTAGGAACCTAAAGGGCATACAATCATTTCTAGGGAAAATTAATTTTGTTAGGAGATTTATACCTAACTTTGCAGAATTAGTTAAGTCTATTCTCAAATTGCTGAAGAAAGATGTGAAGTTTGAATGGGACTTAGAAGCTCAGTCAACCTTTGAAAAAATAAAACAACCTATTCAAGAAGCACCAATCCTTGTGTCTCTTGATTACACCAAGCCCTTTTCCCTATTTACAGTTTCTTCCTTCCACACCATTGCAACAGTCATTTTTCAAAAGGATGGTGAAGGTTTTGAACATCCCATTACATTTTTTAGCAAGTCATTGTAGTCAGGTCAGTTAAACTATCAATTGATGGAGAAACAAGCCTATGCTCTGGTAAAGGCAGTTAAGGCTTTCAGGCCCTATCTAGTGTGTGCAAAGGTAAATGCTTATGTTCCTCATGCTGCTATCAAAGATATTTTTGTTTACAATAAAGTAACAGGAAAAATATGTAACTGGATAAACAAAGTTCAAGAGTTTGACATAGAAATTCATGTCACTAAGTTGGTGAGAGGACTAGGATTGGAAAAGTTGATGATAGAAGAAAATTTGGATTTGGTCCAAGTTAACAGTGTTGATACAGATGAGAATTTCATAACAAGTATTGAAATGAAACCCTGGTATGCCAATATTGTATATTTTCTAAAAAATGCTAGATGTCTAGACAACTTGAATGACAACCAAAGGAGGAGTTTGAGATTACAATCTCACAAATATGTTTTGTTGCATGCTGATTTGTTTTGGAAAAACAAAGATGGGATCCTGTTATTATATCTTGACAAAGGTCAATCAGAGAAGGTATTGAAGGAAATGCATGCTGGAATGTGTGGAGGACACTATTCTGCTAGGTCCACAACCCATAAAATTTTGAGGGATGGATACTATTGGCCCTGTTTGTTCCAAGATGCTTATACATTTGTAAAAAAATGTGAGCCATGCCAAAGATTCTCAAGCAAGATTAAGTATTCAGGAGCATTATTATTAAACCCTATAGTAGTAGAGGCTCCATTTTCTATGTGGGGAATGGAATTCATAGGAGAGTTTGTTGAGAAATCAAGTGCGGGGCATAGTTGGATTTTATTGGTAACTGATTATTTTAAAAAATATGTAGAGGCAATCCCAACTAAGAGAGAAACAAGCACTGTGGTCATTACTTTCTGATATATAATGTGATTACAAGATTTGGTGTTCCCCTAAAGTTGGTGATGGATAATGCCATGTGCTTCAAGTCTGAAGAATTTAATAAATTTTCCTCTGATATGGGAATTTTTATGTCATATTCATCCCCATACCACCCTCAAGCCAATGGTCAGGTAGAATCCAGTAACAAGAGTATCTTACAAATTTTGAAAAAGACATTAGAAGGAAATAAAAGAGCTTGGCATGTAAAATTGAAACTTGCCCTTTGGGTTGATAGGATCACTATCAAGAAGGCCACTGGAAAATCTCCTTTTGAGTTGGTTTATAGTGTTCAATCAAGAATGCCTATCAACAATTTGCTCCCAATCTATAAGTTTACCAAGATGAAGAGATGGAAGTTTCTGAACCTATGGAAGAAAGGATGGTTCATTTGGTAGAATTAGATGAAATAAGGAGAGAAAGCTAGAGAGAAAATGTGAAATTACAACAAAAAATGAAGTATCTTTTTGATAGAAGGGCAGATGAAAGAATGTTTCAGCCTGGTGATTTTGTATTGCAGTGGAATACCAGGGCTGAAGACAAAGGCAGACACAAAAAGTTTGAGTCTTTATGGATGGGGCCTTTTGTCATATCCTGGATTTTCCAAAAAGATTCTTATTTCCTCAAGAATCTAGATGATGAAGAATAGGAATTGCTAGTGCATGGACAATTCCTGAAAAATTTATTCAATTAGATCTTTCAATTCCATGCACAGTAGTATGTATTATATGTGCAGGTGTGTTTTCTTTCTATTGTGTGTTTTCTTCTAGTAGTAGGTTAGTCTAGTTTGTGGTCTACCTCCCCAGAGATCTATTGTTCTTTTTATAACTTGGCTTTTAAAAATCCTCAGAGAGAGCCACTATTGGTACAATTTCTTGTTTGGAGTGTCTCTTGTACAAGTTTTGAGAGTTCCTGCCGTGCCTGTACCCTGAAGTTGGAGTTCATGGTAAAAAATGGTAATGTCCTCTTTCAAATATGTCTTGTTGTCTCAAAATTATGTTGAGAAGGTCAGAAAACCCTAAACCCTAGTCTTTTCTAGGCAAAAATGTGAAGAAGCCCTAATTTTCCTGAACAAGTTCTATTTTCCTGTTACCTTTTGGCACTTAAGTCAAGTTTATTTGCATGTGTTTTATTTCCTAGTTGTCAAGTCCCATAAGAGAAAATGAATATTATTTATGATCATGAGACTTGGAGAAAAGGATTTGTTGCATAGTCTCTAGATGTAATGGAATATGCTAAAATGGTAAGGAGACTTAGCGACCACTGTTGATTTCAAGTCAACATCTAAAGGCAGTCACATTGTCTCATGATTTAATCACAGTTAAGGTTTTCATAAAGTGACTTTGAGATTATACAGTCATGTTGTCTCTTGATATAACTCATGGTTATAGGTTAGTTTCATAAGTTAATAGTTTAAGTGTTGTTGCTAAGTCTCATGATTGAAAGTGAGTTCAGTGAAAGAATAAGAGACTCAGAGACAATCGTTGATTAGAGCTTATATCCAATGGTAGTCGGGAAGTCTCTAGATTACAACCATGGTTCAAAAATGATCAGGTGACATGGAGATTCAGTGGTCGCCAAGTCTCTAGATAAACCAAGGGTAAGATGTCAGTGTTAAAATAATGTTATCGCCAAGTCTTTGGATGTGAGATGTGTTAAGTTAAAGATCTAGAGATTCAGTGACAACCATCAGATGGAATGTGATCTAACAGTAGTCACATTATCATGAGATAAGTTTGAAAAGTCTAAAGATGTTTAGCGATTAAGAGACAAAAGGAAAAGATGAGACATGTGTTCATTTGTCACCAAGTCTTGTGATGAATTAGGGTTTGTTAAGAAGATCTAGAGACTTAGTGACAACCATCTGATTATGAGAAAAAAGAGATCAATGGAAGTCGTGTTGTCTCCAGGTGCGGATTAATAAGATAATATAATCATGTGAATAAAAGGTTAACTATGTTTAGTCACAAAGTCTCTTGATTAAGAATGGGTTAAGAAAATGATCTGGAAACATGGAAATAGCACAGTCTGGAGTCTCTGAATATAACCCAAGGTGAAAGAATAGTTAGTAAAATACTCAGTCACGTTGTCTCCATAAGAATGAAGGTTAAGTTAAAGGATCAAGAGACATTGCAACAACCGTTAATATAATGGTTAATCCAACAGTAGTCGCCAAGTCTCCTGAAGGAACTATAGTTACCAAAGTTATCATATGACAAGTAGACCACTCAGTCGCTAAGTCGCTGGAAGCTGACCAGAGTTTAAAGGTGACTTTTCAGCGGTGCCACCATGGATAGTTGTTAGCCAATCAAATTGTAGGGATTTTAACAAATGGAAAAGTAGCTATATTTTGATTTAATGTAGCCAATCAGATCTAATTTTGATTTGATTTTGAATTTTATAAGGTTTTTTATTCAAAAAAACTCATCAAAAATTGATTGTCTGAGAGTTTGAATGCCATGGCTAGAACCAAAAATTGAGGGCACAGTCTGTGAAACTAATGGGGGAAGTGACTAAATGCTAGTTTACCAATTTGAAGAGACACATGCATTGAATTATGGGTTATAAGTATACTTGTCTGTCAATCATTTCATTTTATCAAGTTTTCATTTTCTCAGAGTGAAGAGTTTGCAAAGTTTTAGTGCTTTTTGAGTGAAGTGAAATTTCCAGCAACAGAGAATTCAAAAGGTGATTCCGTAATTCAGCATTTGATAGAGAGAGAAAGTTTTAGTGTGTTTGGTAATTGAATTCAAAATTACAAATGGTTTGCAGTTGAAAGTGAGGGTTACTAATAGATTTGTTTCAATATCGGTACCAAAGGTTGATAACATAACATAACAAGATGAGTCAAGTACAGAGCATGGCTTCCAATAGTGGAAGAAGTGATGATGTTGAGGATGAATCAAAGGGGAATAGAAACTACTTAGATAAGTTTCTTACTTTATTTCCAGGGTCAAGCTACAACATAAAGGTAAGTTTTGATACCTTAGTAGATGACATGGCATATATTAGAGATGCAAAGACACCTGCTTCATCAGGGTATTCATTGTTCAATTAATTTTTTAAGAATAGTGATGAACCCATGCCTATCTCAAACCTTGGACCTGTGGGTTAGCTAGGTTAATTGTTCCAGATGTATTTATTGATGTTGATTTCATATGATAATTGGCTAGTAGGTATGATCCCCTATCTAAAACCATTAAGAAGGAGGATGGAAAGCCCCTACTTACCTTGGACCGGAATACATTCATGAAAGATTTTAATGCCTATTACCATATGGCTACTAAGATAAACCTAAAGACCCTAGAGAATAGATATATTAGGAAATCAAGCATTGCTTCCAAGGATATCAAGGATTTCCATGTCCCTAAGAAGATTAAGGCATACATGCATCCCATGGATGATGCAGCCCCATATTTTTATTAGAACATGAATTTATATGTCAAGTATATAGCTTATGCACTATGTAGAGTGTTGGGAAAGGATGTTGGAGCTGATAGAATTACCTTAGATATCTTAATGATGGTATTGGATATGTAGAGATTCCATACCACTTCCAATTATGACTAAATTCAATACATTATTGATCAAATGCATCAGGGCTTTGTTGATATCCAAAGAAAGAAGGATCGCCCAAGGTTTTTACATTATTCAAATCTTATCCATTTGATCTTGTACTACAATTTTCCAATTATGAATTGTCAATGTGTTAGGGTTTTTTCTTGCAAGGCATCTAAATGCTTGAAAATTTGATTAACTCTATAACTCCCAATGCCTTAAAACTCTGACTCAAGCAAGAGAAAACACTAATTGATGAGGTATTTTGATAACACTGGGGATACCTATTATCACCTCCTTTTTTGAGATCCACTGACTCAGGCATGTTTTACCTATGATTGATTACTGACTCAATAGTATCTTTAGAGTGGATTTTTACTTATGTGTTGAATGCTCTATTCTTATATGGATAAATAGATAACAATGCAGATGACTATGATTACTCTAAGAAAAATTTTAACAATCCAAATCATTATCTTGATGATGACAGACAACAACATGATAAGGAATTTCATCCTTCTTTCCTTTTATAATTCTTATGAATTTAGGAGGAATAACCTATTTGACTTTCTCTCTAAGAAGTCAACAAACTCAAATTTTAAAATCTGTGAGTACAATTGATTTCAAATATATTCTCTTTGTGTAAGTATAATTGATTTTGAATAGTTTTAAATATTTGGATGATGATGGATCACATAACAGGTTCTAGACCAGTGCCTATCCTTGGGTGATAGAGTCAAAATATATAAATCCATTGAGATAAACAAATAAAAATATTGTAGGATGCCTTACAACCCACATACAACTCAGGTAAAGTGCCTTACAAATTACCCTGTCACTCCCACAATTTTTTATCAAATCCTCAATCACTACTGTATTCTCTGAAACTACTCACAAAATTTAATTCTCCCCTTAGAAGAAACTTGCAAATAATTAGATAGCTACCTTATAGCCAATATGTTTAACATTCCTTACAAATTAAACATAAAAGAGTAAACACAATAAGAAAAAACACAACAGTATAGAATAAAGTTCTACTATATTTTATTCATAAATTTATGCTTCAGCACATATAAAGGCTAAAAGCTCAAAAACATAGACTCAAATCTAGAAATCTGGCTTATAATTATATTTCATCTCCTCTTTTACTATTACATTTGATCTATTTATAGGTCTTAAACCATCTCAGAATCCTTAAGATAAGGATGCAACAAGCTTTGGATGGTTTAAGAAACCTAACCCTAAAATTTGCAAAAAAAAACAAAAGAGAAGAGCGACCCAAGTGGTGGAAAGACAAAAGTAGAGAATGAAATCTGATTTGCATCTTGTCTTCATATGATCTTTGACACATTTGGTTTGTGTACTCCTAGGATAGTTTCTACCATTCCTTAATGATGACTAACTTGCTTGTTCTCCAAGAAACTATGTTCGGATCCTCAAATATTCTTTTATTCCTCAAAAAGTCAATTGTGGCAACATTCTTCTTTTTTGTCTTTATATGAACTTTGGCAGCTTTGTCTTATTATGTTCAGGATAGAATCAAATGTTTTCATTGAGACCAAGTTACTACCATTATAGGATAACCTACACTTGTCTTTTATGATTTCTAACCTTCTTGTGCTCTTAGATCATGTGCCAAGTGTCCCCTTTTTCACTCTTCGTCCAAGACATTAACATCCACTACAAAAACATTCTTTTTCTTTGGATTTGTCTTCAAGTCCCATGCTACCACATCATCTTCTATGGGCCAATTAAAGCTCTAAATGCTTTGTATTTGTTCCTTTTTCCTTTCCCATCTGACATCAGTTATGCATTTAACATCCATTATGAACTTATTGATGTCAGTTTCTACCTTGAAAGCTTCATCTAAAATCTTATTATAAGTTTTCATATCTAGATTTGAATCTAAAAAAAATGCCTCTTTACTAGGCAACATGCTATCAAATTCACTTTTCTAGGCCTGCAAGGCCTTGATCTGATCATCCTCTCCCTTGATTGGAGGAATAAACTTGTTAAAACTTGATCACAAGAGGCTGATCTTTGCCTCAATCTAATTTAACTTTCCTTTGAAGAAACGTAAAGTCACATTTATTTTCTCAATCTCATACCACACCTCTGTCACAATCTCTAGTAGATCTGGCCTATGTGGTTGTAAGGAAGCCAACCTTTCAAATAGTTGTACCTTACTTGACCAAGTTATGAAATAAGGGTTCAAAATGGAGATGTACCCTATCACTTCAACATGTAAAAGAGGTAATCTATTGTATGCATTTAGGATTATATTAGTTTTATCTTTTAAGATATCAATCCTATGTTGAAGTATATTCAACAATGCATTTATGGAAATCTCATTATCCCTTTCAGCCACATCCTCTATTTTTTCTTCTTCCTCTATTTCAACTTTTTCTTCTATATGTGGAGGCTTCTCTGAGGGTACATATACAACTTCTATCTTTTCTTGCAATTGTTTGGACAACTCAACAATAACCCTCTCTAGTTCATGAATCTTGGTTTGACATAATTCTCTATCTTTAGCCAGAGCACTAGCCTCCTCTATTAGGGTAGTACATTTTTTAGATAGTTTCTTTGTCTTATCCTCATTCAAATGTGCCCAGTGTGTCATCACTTGGGAAATCTCCAAGTCACCTGTGTTTTGAACTGACCACACCATTTGGTTCCCCACCATACTCTCTTGAATATTTAACCATTGGGGCTTCTAGTCTCTAGGACATAGACTCCACATGGAAAATGCTTGGGAATTCAGACTATATCTGAATCCTTTGATCATATCACCTATCTGGACCTCAATTGTCAACTTTAAGTCCAGTTTCTTTCTTATTTGGTCTATTATAAATGTTGAGGCTGAATCCCAGCTTTCAACAAGCAACATTCCACTGTCCAAGACTAATTTCCTCGCTTCTTCAGGAGTAATATCCTCAATTTTAGGATCATATGTTTGTAGAGCTAAGAGAGCCTCATTTGTCACTTCTTCCTCACCTGCTAATTTCAACTGCTCTTTGACCTATTTCTACTTAAGCCATCTGAGGAAATCCTTGAATTCATAAGTTTTTATAAAATTGTCATCATTTAAAAAATGTTGCTGGTGGATCAGTCTCTCATCTATACATGTTTTCATAAGAAACTCTATGTCCTCTTCCACTTCTTGCTGAAATTTTTTCCCTCTTCTTATTTCTTTTCTCAGATTATGATCATAGGCCCTATTACCAGGAATAAGGGCAATTACTCTATCTTTTTTCCTCTCTCTTTTCTCATAAATTTGAGCATGAGAAGAGTGACCAAGATCAATCTTCTACCTCTTAAGGATGGGCTCATATGTACTCTCCTGCTCTATCTCTTTTGTCAAATCAATGGTGATCATTTCACCATCTATCATTGCTTGTTCATTTCCTTATGATGCCTACTCCATTGGAGGTGGCCTTAGAATTGAATATCCTCCATCACTATCCTCTTCATACTCTGAATCAGAGTACTCTGGCTCTTCTTGCCCTTTTCCTTTCACAACCAGGTGATCCTCAATTTGTTCATGAAGGGTGTGGTGGTTGTTCAACATAGCTTTAATTCTATCAAAATAGGGTAAATTAGTGAAGAACCCTCCAAACTCCACTCCTCTTCTCTTCACTTGTCTTTCAAAGTCCAATAGCTCTTCGATTTTGTCTCTTTTCAACTTCACTTCCCCTTCATCAATAATATTTATTGTAGCATCTTCCTCCACACATTCACCATGTAGATAAGTGTTAGGAATGGTGGGAGTAAGGAGTTTCTTAGCTCCTCCAATGAAACCTTCTATATCAATATACCTGTATAAGGCAACACCCGTCTTGTAATCATTCAACCAGTTGCTCACTACATCAAGGGCCTTCTTGCCAATTGTAAATTGATACATTTTGAACTATCTAGGGGTAAATTTCCCCTTCCTATGTGATGCAAGGTGTTCCTTATCAGTTAACATAAGCTGCCATATGAATTCAATTACAATGAATCTGGTTGGTACATGATATGGCAAGATATGAGGAGGATGAGAACATCCATAGACTCTAATCATTATAAAATTTCTCTCCAAATAGAAGTCACCCCAGTTATGGTCTCCCTACCATTTATCTACAAACTCATAGGGTCTTAGCAATTGTAACACCTTTACTGGGAGCCTAGTTTTGTTCACTCCTAAACTTTGCATTAATGGGTAAACTACCCAATTCTCAAATCTACAAAAATTACAGTCTTTGGCAGTGAAATTCCAAATTTTAATCCAAAATTGGATAGGGTTCAAATTTGGCAAGTCCATGATATTATAGTTGAAATGCAACAATAGATGCATCAGAATTGAATAATGCAGGAATTTAGGATCCTTCTCCTTCTTTTGAATGACAATAAATCCTTCATGCATCCTATTGATAATATATTGAATGTAGTCATAACTGGTACTAGAGTGTACATCTTGTAAATCTAAGACCATCATGAGAATACCAGCATTAATTCTCTCAGCTCCTCTATCCTTACCCAACACTCTGTATAGGGCATATGCAATGTATTTCATATAGAAATTTAAATCCTTGTAGCAGTAAGGTGTAGTTCCTGGTATAGGAAAAATATGGTTTCTGACCTCACTAAGGATGTGCCTCTTCAATTGATTCCTAACAACTCCAGAATATAGCCTATACCTTTCCTCTTGTCTAGGAAGGTCTATCTCTATGGACATTGTGTTGTATAAGCCAAAAGCTTGCATGAAAGAATTTCTATTCAAAGCTAACAAGAGAGTGTCATCATTCATCTTAATTGTTTTGGTTAATGGGTCATAGTGGTGTGCTAGTCCTAGGAATAGGTTTACATCTACAAAGACATCAGGTACTAACAACTTAGCCAATCCACAAGTCCAAGGGTTTGAAACAGGCATAACTTTATCATAGTTTTTGTAAAAGTAATTGAAAAGAGAAAAACCTATGGACCTTGGAGTTTTTTCATCCCTTATGTTTGCATACTCATCTGATAGAATATCTACATTTTCCTTCTTGTTTTGAGTGGAACCAAGCATCATCTTCAGGAACTCATCAGAAAAGTTTCTCTTTCCTTTATCATCTTCATCAACATCATCACTTCTCCCACTCGTGGAGGCTATGCTAACCGCTCTACTCATTTTGCTCAATTCTATTATGTTTTCCACTTCTTTTCACTGATATTGGAATAAATCTATTCTTAGAAACCCTATTCCTCCTCTAGAACACAGAGAAGACAATTCAAAAGCACTAAAATCCTAGAAAAATCACTCTGATTTCAACCAACTTTACTAAATTCACTCCTTGAAATTAACACTTCTTCTCTTAGACACAAAAAACTTAGCAAATTTCTTGCTCTGGAATTCTTTGAATGCAAGGTAACTGAAAATAATCATAATATACTCCTTTTATGGTAACAATTCACAAAGTACGTAGCTTATAATTGAAAAATTGGTCACTTTTGCCTTCAAGTTTGCATACTGTGTCATTAATCCAATTCCTAGCTGTAGCCTCTGAGTGTGATAGGAAATAAAATTCAAATGAGTGCATTCACAGTAAAAACCATTATAAAATTCAAACAAAATCACCTTTGATATAATTGGCTTTTTTTAGACATCTCAGCTACTTTTCCCACGTAGTCATTAATTCTCCGCATTCCTATTGGCTGATGATTTCAGCAATGTCATGTCAGCAACTACGTTTACTCTTTTTAGGCCTTAACTATCATTTTCCATATCTGGCAACTATGCAACTATGCATTGTCTCCTTATTGCTGAACAATTTCCTTAACCTTAGTTTCTTTTTGAGACCTGGAAACAACCTTGCTTTCTTCACTTTTCTTTAACTGTGGCTCACTTCTGGCGACCTCACAACTGAAGGAATCCAAGTCGCTGAAATAATTTCTTAAGTTTGAATTTACTAAGAGACCTCCTAACCACCGTAGATCTCATTTTGATCAGACTCCTATTGTTAAGTCTCTGAATCCCTTCAATCTTTTATGAGACCTCGTGACCAAAGCCTTAGTCTCTTAATCACTGGATAAAAATTGACTTTAATATTTCTCTTGGAGAATTGGCGACTATAGTTTGATATTACCTTTATTTCAATTTATCAGTCAAAAATTCCATCTAGAGACCTGGCAACTACAGCTTAGTCTCGGTGTCACAATAAGATTATCACTTTATGTAAATCATTAGGAGACTTAGCGACCACCATTGATCTTTTCTTAATCTACATATGACGGCTAACATTAGTCTCTTCATTTATTTATTATAAACTTTAATATACTTTTGGAGACTTGGCGACTATAGTTTAATATGACATTTATTTTCTCAGTCTCTAAGTCACCACAAGAAATTTGACTTAGCCTTTTCATCTGGAGATCATGTGACTGAAGAAATAATCTTATACATTTTGAACATGTGTCTCACCTTCATTGCTTGTCTCTAGGTCGCTGAATAAACATTCACTTATGAAATATTATCAACGACTCTATGACTAGCGTAGATCTAATTTTAATCCTGTGGTTGTTGCTAGGTCTCTGATGTTTTAACTTAACTCACTTCATATCTGGAGACCTTGCGAATCATTTCTTTCTACCTCACCGTTAACCTGATCTAATCTTGAGACTGCACAACTGTGGAAAATCCAAGTCACAAGACACTTTTCCCTAACCCATGATCTGTTCCGTGACACCGCGACCAATTCCTTTATCTCCATGTCACCACAAAATATTTTTAAAAGGTTAATGTTACTTGGAGACTTTGCGACTAAAACAAATTTCTAAGTCTCGTGACATTTAAAGGAATATTCTTTTCTCTTATAGACAACCTGACTAAGGTGAATCGCTAAGTGTCATAATAAAATGGAATATTCATTCAGTATTTAAGAGACTAGGTGACTAATCTTAAAAAGGCTCATGACATAAAATATGACTTAAGCTTCCAAAAAGGTAACTCAAAAATATAAACCTGATTAACATTTCTAGGGCTTTTGACATTTTTTCATACAATGAAACTTAAGACATAGGGTTTTTACCATTTCTCTAGATTTTGACCTAAGAACATGGAACTTTATCAAGGATTTTTCAATTTCAGACATATTTTCAGTATTTGGGCAACTCTCAATCATGATGACATAAAATGTTTTAGGGTAATCACCAAAACTAGAAATACAACCAATAGTGGCTCTATCTAAGGATGCCCAAACATAGTTTATGGAAAAGAAATCTCAGAATCTATGGTTGCAGACCACATCAAAAAATGAGAGCAACGCTGACTAACCTATTACAAAAGGGAAACACACAACTGAAGGAAATTACTTACAATATGATACATACTTAATTCTGCATGAACTTTGATTCTTAATTGAAAAAGGGCTTGAGAAATTGCCCTTGCACAAGCAACACAAAATCTTCTCCATTCATATTCTTCAGCAGATAGGAATCCTTTCCATAGCTTTGTGAGATAATAAAAGGTCCAAGTTGTGTATGCTTTAAAGTGACCTCTAAATGCGGCACAAACACAACATGGTCATTGCTCAATCATCGAATTTGCGAAAATGAACATGATTGTCCATTCCTCAAATTTGATTGAATCAACCTATTGCCTCCTATTTAGTTGGGGTTTTTCAATTACTCTCAGAATGAGAGCCAAAAACCATGACCATTTCTAAAATGGAGGATTTTAAAGCATTATAAAAATTTAAATTGAAACTATTCTATGTGAGAAATGCCATTACAATCTAAGAATGAAAGTGCATATTTTAAGCTAAGAACTTGGAAAGATGATAGAATTAAGCTATTTGATGTATAAGAAAACTAATTTAAGATGAAAAATGCTATTAATCTAAATGAAATTAAGATAAATTATGCAAAAAATAATTGAAAATATGAAAGAACTGAGACAAGATTTTGCTATAGTTTAGATACTCTGAAAATGCTCCTCCCAAATGAAGAAAATGAAGTCCATAATATAGAAGAAACTGGAAAGAGGATGAAGAGTTTCTTGGAAAGAAACAACTGACTCTTCATCTCCATGGAGGAAGGTGAGACAAAATGAGGAATTATTTAATTAAAGAAATGAATTATTGCCACATGAGTGGATTTTCACATGGAATTATGGAATTCTTTTTGAGGATAATCTATTCACATAATTAAATAATTATTCAACTCCTTTTGATGTGTATTAGCTAAAGGGGGTGGAAAAAATTTAATTTAAAAGCACTTAGGACTTTAGAATTAAATTAATTAATCATAGGGATTTTTAGCTAATAAACCTTGAAAATTTAGGAATTAAATATAGTGTGAGATTTATGCAAATTCAAGTTTTTTGTATTTCAGACTAAGTCAATTAAAGTTAATTAAGAAAAATAAATTTCCTAGTACAATAGGACTTCGATGATGAGAAAATGCACCAAAATTGAATAGGATTGTAAGGTGCCAATTTTGGGGTGTTACATTTTTCCCTTCTTTGAATTGATGTGTGAGAAGTGCATTGATTCAAAGAATAGTCTGATGTGAAGATGAAGATTTCAGAACTCTAGATTAGGTTTCCAAGACACTGATTAGATCGAGAAGCAAAACCATCTTCAAAATGAAGCATGATTCTCCGAAGTCTAAGTTAGATTCTTAAGACAACGGTCCAAATAGAAATTGAGAGAATATCGGAATCAGGGTTAGATTTCCCTAATGTCCACTGATAGCTAATGAAGATTTAGGACTATCTCTAGAATCAGGGTTAGATTGCCCCAATATGAAGGTTAGCCCTCCGAGATCTAGGTTAGGTTGCCTAGATAATAGTCTACAGAGCTTTTGAGAGCCATCTTTAGAATGAAGCATGACTTTCATGAATTAGGGTTAGCTTTCCCCAATACACAATGAGATTTCAAGAATCATCTCAAGAATGAAGCTTGATCCTTGAGGATCTGAGTTAGATTGCTTAGATACCTAGAAATATAGATGATAAGATGATAAGATGTGAGGCATCAAGATGCCCCTAGAGATTCAAGATCATAGAATATCCAATTTTGACCATAATGTATGAAAAAATGAATAATCCCCAAGTGATGAGATGCCCCTAGCAATGGCAAATTTTGATTCAGATCAGACTAATTTGAGAATGATGCAAAAAGATTCTATGATGCAATCATCCTACCCCCTTGAGAGAAAAATCAAAAGATGACACGACAAAAAGATGATTAACAACCAAAATATTGTAGATAGAAGCAAGACCGAACATCCAAATGAATTAGAGATAGATCAAGAGAAGGAAAAATCAATTTAGAGTGATCGAGAGGTCTTGTTGACTAGGTTTGACCATAGTTGACCAAGTTTGACCAGAGTTGACTTTGATGAAAAGATTGCAGAAGTTGAGGAAATGATGAAAAGAGATGATTCTGACAAGAAAGTGATGTCATAAAGTTGACTGCACAAGCGTCGGAGCACATCGGTCCCAAAATTTTAAAACACAATTTTTAGCTACTTAGGAGTGTCAGATTTTGATTTTGATCATGAAAATGGATTAAGAATATAGCTAAAGATATAGAGAAAGGATTGAACACTTGTGCAGTCAAGAGGAATCCAGGAAAAGGATGAGGACCTTTGAAGAATAAGAAGACAATGAAGAGAGCACCAAAACTATTGTGATGAAAACCTAAAATGCGAAAGCAAGCCAAAGCTAAATGCAACTGTAGGAATTGGTTGTTGGACACATCGCATAATTATCATCGTCAAGTTTTGGAACATTGGAGTTGATACAATCCTTATTGGTGCTAATGCAACCATAAGAATATGAATATGACTTTCATCGGATAAAATGTAGGAAACAAACTTAAGCATCAAGGCACAAAAGCTAACATGACCTAAACATTGTTTCTAGTTTGATATAGTAATAGTACACAAGTAAACAAACAGAGAAATAATAGTCAATGAGATAGTTCCAACCTCCCCTTAGTGTACAAATAAACAAGATTAAGGGATGTGAGGCTTTTCCACCTTAATGCAGAAGCTCTTATCACATACACCCTGTTTATATGACATTGTTGAATCATCGAAACCACACCCACAAGCAGTAGACAAAGAAAATATCAATGAAATTCATGAGAAAAGATAGCGTAAAAAGAAAGATTCAATCATAGGTCAGCATGTTTCAAAATTTATGAATGTGCATATGTTTAGGGTGTTGAAAAACACTGTTGTGCTTGTGAGTGCATTGTGTGTGATTGCTATCGAGAGGTTTTTATGTTGCGATGTATCCAATGTGTGTTGAAAAACATAGATGTGTCAAAAGAGAGTGTTGAAAAATACTATTTGATTGGGGTGTTGAGAACACCAGTTCATGCCAGTAGATAGTTGTCCTTTAGAACTGACAAGATTACTGACTCGAGTGTAAGCTAAAGAGGCGATCAAAGTGGGGAACCATGCCCCCAAGTAATGAACGGATTGAAGTTAAATATGCAGATAGCGAATTGATACGAGAAATCTCAGTAGTATAGCGACAGTAGGTAGACACAATGACAACCATTGGTGACTGATGCGGGAGATATTCTCAAGCATAAAGATCAATGTGAGATCTAGGCATCAGCAGGCAGACTTAGTGAGAACCACTAGTGACTGATGCAAAGAGGAGAGAGACTCCAAAAGATAGGACAATGCCCCCCTAGACCAGGAAGATGCCCCCAAGTGTGACCAATTTCAATCCATGTGAAGTCAAGAAAAATCTTGAAAATAAATGAAAGCGAATGCATGAGCGAGAAAACTAAAGCAGGAAATCAAACTAAAGCAGGCAAGCAGTAGAGCAAGTCGCAAGAAAGCCAAGAGATGTCGTGATAGATAGAGTATTGCGGAACAAGAGGCGCTTGTTTACGAGGTTTTCACCATCTTGGTAGAAATAATATTTTTGCTACCATGACGCCTATTTACTAGGTTTTCGTCAATGCCACATTTTTCTCTTTTTCTCATTTTTTGTATTTTCATTTTTTCAATTTTTTGTATTTTTTCATTTTTTGATATTTTTGTATTTTTTTTATTTTTTTGTATTTTTTATTTTTTTGTATTTTTTATTTTTTGTATTATCAAGGTGCTTGTTTACAAGGTTTTCACCAGGATAATAGATACATCAAAGCACCTATTTGCCAGGTTTTCACTAAGATAATCATTTTTTCAAGACATTGTGCAAATTTTAGAATTTTCTCAGAATAAAGTATGTACATGAGCATTTAGAAGACATCTCAACTGTAGAACTTCTTCAGATGAAGAGCATTGATAGGATCTTTAAGTTTTTCACCCTCTGTTGTAGAGAGTTGGTAAGCGCCAGACCCAAATACTGTAGTGATAACATATGGACCAAGCTAGTTTGGTTCAAATTTTCCTTTCTGGACCCGCTGCTATTGATTCTTGGGGTTCTCTCTCAGGACGAGATCACCGATTTAGAATTGCCTTGGTCTGACCTTCTTGTTATAGCTTTTAGATATTCTCTTCTGATATACTTGGAGATGATCGAACACCACCTTCCGATGTTCATCTAGTAGTTCAAGCTCTTGTAGCTGAGATATTCTGATATCATCATCAGTAATGAGGCTCTTTAGAGAGACTCGCAAGGTAGGAATCTCAACCTCAATAGGAAGCATTGCATCTGCACCATAAACTAGAGTAAAGGGCATGGCCCCTATTGGTGTCTGTATACTAGTGAGGTAAGCCCATAAAGCTGGATTAATCTAGAGATGCCAGTCTCATCTAGATTTGTATACTATGCGGTGTAAGATCTTGAGAATAGTCTTATTTGAAGCTTCCACCTGTCCATTACTCTAGGGATAATAGATAGAAGACTAGTGTTGAATAATTCTGAACTTAGTGCATAATTCTTTTAGATCCTTGTTCTTGAACTGTCCTAATGTCTAGCAAGGTGTAGGACATTGCAGATGGATTAGAAGGTTGATGTATGAGACGAAAGGCCAATGATGGATGAATAGGGTTAATGCGACCCTTGAGGACACTCTCTTCAAGATTACCCAAGATAGGGAAACAATAATATAGAAATTTAGGCTCATGGAGTGATGTTATTTAGAATTTAGGGTAATGACCTGATGTCATGAAAAGTATGTGGTCCAAAAGAGTTGAAATGTCAAGAGACTTTGAAGAACTTGTTTTTCAATTTTGATCAAGACCAAGGGGTTAATTTCATAGGATAGGATATAGCTATGATCAGGATAAAGGTTGATGGAGGTATAAGTGCATGTTTTGGATTGTGCTTGGAATGCACAAAGATAGGAAGGATAGGCTTGTGATAACCAAGATCACGATAGGATAGCATGCATAAGAGAAAGTAAATAGGCTGATGGAAGGGATCATGAATGTTAGGATACATGATGCTCATGGATAGGCTCAATCTTGTCAAGATTAGCAGAAGGAACATGGATGTTCATGAGCTATTTGGATGTAAGATATGATGGGAGAAGATGACATGGAAGGAACTTGCCCCCAAGTGAAGGGTGCAAGTAGGCTTGCTCTTGATCTTTCTTCATATAATTTTGGTTAGTACTAGTCATATATTAAAAATATCCTACATGAGATGATTAGTACCATTGCATTTACATAAATTCATTTGCATTTACATATCCATAAACATGTGCATCCATTATAAGCATAAATCAAATCATACATAGCATTTATCTATATAACATCTATCACTGCATTACATTCATCAAATAAAACACATGCATTATCATTTGCATATTCATCCATGGAATACATTTCTAATCCATACATCTAATCATATAGGAAACATCTCACAAGACATGCAAATCTAAAGCAATATATAAACAAGTACAATGATGCCAAATTTGAGCTCATATATATATCAATTCGATCAAATGTACAATGGTGCTACTCGATCATAGTATATCAAAATGGTGGTAAAATATGTATATCAAGGGTCTCATCTAACCACTCAGTGGAGGTGGAGGAGGTGGCATGCCCTACTACTGAGGAGGTGGTCCCTATGGAGGTGGTCCCTATGGAGCAGTCTGTGCCCTAGCATACTCTAAACATGGTAGAACCTGGTCTGCTGCCTCTAGAACTGCAATAGTGTATGTGGCATAGTAATAGGCCAACTGAGCAGCCTCATATCTCGCCTCTATCTAAGATCTAGCTAGTGCCTCCTATTACCCTCATATCTCTCAATCTCACTCAGCCACTCGGGTCTCCTAGATGATCACCTATGTATGGAAGTCATCCTACTCCCTTTGTACCTATCTCACTCTCTCTTGAATCCTTTGGAGAGCCTCCTATAACTGGGCTACCTATCTACCTACCTGTCCATTAGCCATAATAGTATCAGCCATGATGGTATCCTCACAGTGCTTAGTAGATCTCTCATGTGTATCACTACTCCCTGCACCTACATATGACCCCATAGGTCTAGTGGGGATGGGAATCTACCAAGTCCTCTGCTGGGGTGGTACCTACTATGGTGGTGATTGTGGTGGTTGTTGTGCCTGCTGTAGTGGTGGTTGCTGCACCTGCTATTGTGGTGGTGGCCATACCACATGTTGTAAATGTGGGCCCATGCCCATAGGATCTATAAATCTAGGGAATGGATGTGCTAAGACATGATCTCTGTATGCAGGTGTCATCCCTACATTCATCACCCTTGCTATGTAATCCCACCTAGCTAGTGGTACTCGTGCATCTATCATGCTCCAGCCCTATCTAGTTGTCTCTGCCAGCCCTTCTTCATCTCATTGATGAATCAGGCATAAGTACAATACTCCAGAGAAACATCATGTGGTCTCCCAAATGGTCATAATACTCATTTCAATAGGAAGCACTCAATAATGATGATAGTGTTGGTGCCCAAAAATGATGGATTCACTTTTGACCAACTGACAGGCATAATGGTGATGCACCACTTGATACCTCTACAATTTTGGCTTAATTAAGCTAAGGATGGTAGGCCTGATTTCACTTTGAACTATAAAATTTTCTATGATGCACAACTATGTACACAAAAAAAATTTCCTCCAAAGGTGGTGAATGATCCTTGGAGGAAAGTAACAAATCTCCTGATAATCTCTACTCTATAAAGCTTGAATAAAATGGATTATACTAAGGACTGAAAAGTAATGCTTTGGATATAATGATTAAATAATCTACAAAATACAAAGTATGAACCAAATAACAATTTCCAAATAATGACTATATCAGTGCCTTCTAAATACTTGGGCTATAGAGTCAGAAAATTCTCAATCCTATGTACAATCAGAGATAGTTTTAAAAAATTTCTTTTAATAAAGCGAGACTATCACTTCACAGGCTTCCACTTGACTTATAATTCAAATTAATCTATATAGCTAATCTTATCGAATTTAACTCAAATTAAGAGACCGATAAAAACAAGAGAATATACGTAGATCTTTCAATTGATATTTAAACTACATATATTAATTTTGAATTATGATACTCAAGGAATTTAACACAATGAAACACTATAAAATAGAATATCTGAAAGACTAATTGAAAATATATAACTTATAACAACAAATAAAAAGAAGAGCACTTATCTTTATTAATGTTGAAAAAAAAATACATCAGA
>MU224145.1:721884-770437 GCA_018584345.1 Thuja plicata
CTTTCACAACTCTTTAGGGTGAAAAGACATAACCCTTATTATAATTTTTTTTGAAAAAACAATAAACTAACTAAAAAATAACTACCTAACTTTCGGATTTGGCTTTGGGCAAAAATCCAAAACACATTTTGAAAAGATAATATTTTTTTTAGAGATAGGAAATTTAATTTTCCAAACCGGGTCATTTTTTAGATTTTTAAAATTCAACAATCTTCAACCTCTATCAACACATTCTTTGTAGCAAGTCAAAATTCCAGCATGTCTGAAACCTTCGCTAACAGAATTTTGATTATTTCTATCACAGAGATTCCTTCCTCAATCCATCAAATTTTAATTAGAAAGTAATATATTTCTTTATCCCATTTCATGTACTCCATCATGTCATCAATTATTGGGCATGGAGTTTAGGATGCTATTTTTAGAGTTTTATCACTATATAGCACTCTAAATTTTGCCAAAAATTTAGATCTCCAAAAGGCTCTTTCTATGGATGTATGATCCCTATGAGCATAGAAAGCTCTCAATTATCTCTAGAGAATCAGACCAAGTATCTACTATTTACCTGATATAAATTGAAGATTGCATGGCCCCAGGCCCCCAAAAGTGAATACTGATATTTCCCTCTGTCAAAATTTTTATTTTGTTCATGTAACACTTTGAATCTCCTGAATATGATATTATTTTGTTCCTTATATTTATCAAAAAGAGTATTTACAAATAAACAAATCTCAAAATTATTTATCCCCAACATCTGATCCCTTTTTGTATTAGATATACCATCCTTATAGAGAATACTTATTGGTTCCACTTCATCAATGCAGTCTTTGTCTTTTTATTTATGTTTTTTCTTTGAGAAATCATTAGGTGCACTATGTTCTTTGCTGGATGGAGGATCCCTGTGCATATGATCAGTCATATAAGTATCTAAACTAAGTTCTTCTTCTTGGATATTCCCTTGCAGACAATCTTCCCAATTTCCATTCTCCAAATATTGTTTCTCATTACATAAAGGTTTTGAAGGTAACTCATATTTAGGAATTATTACTTTTTTTATATCAAGAATCTTATCAAGTGGGATAATTGGATAATTTTCATTACTTTTCTTCAACATATTCTCATCATTATGCTTGGTTATCATAATATCAGCTTTAGAAGTCTGATAAAAATCTCGCTCATAGGATGAACTGAATGATATCTTACCTTCTGAATGTATATCTTGAGTGCTATCAACTTCAAGACCATCATTAGGCCTACTACCTTCATCATGATGTTGATAGATTTGATTGTATGGAAAATATCCTTCACATAATGGATTTAGGAACATAGAGAACACAAATTTATCTTCCTCCACTTCCTCTTCAAACAGTGGATTCAGGAACATAGAAAATTCAGGCACACCTTCATGAGAGTTTTCATCAAGATCATCAGATGTTTCATCAATAAGACTAATATCTTCATTGGCATTATTTTCTAAAACTTTCTAATGTTCATATGTTTTATATTGTTCTATTTTATCTCCTCTATTTTATTTTTGGAATTTATCATCTCCTTCATCTATTACTCGCTAAATGTATACTGATCCATTAACTTTCTTATCATGATGAAAAAAACTCTGACCACTCTTCTCAACATGTTTTTGATATTCCATGTCTAAAAAAGCTGAAATTTCTCTTGTACTGAGAAGGTTTTCTTCCTCATCATCATCGTCATTGATACATGTTTCCATACACATCTCATCATGTATAAATTCTTCTTTAATTTGATCCCAATTTTTCTCCTCCATGTTATCACAAGTATTATTATGGTTCTCAGGAATGGATGCTTCTTTATCTTCTATATGACTAGTGCACTCATCTTCCTCACCAAGATAATCATCAAGCACAAGGCCTTGTTCAATATGAGTATAAGCCTCCCTTTTCCTGTCTTCATTATCTCCTTCTAATATATGCACAAGGAACTTTACAGAAGGATCATCTGATATAATTCTCAAATTTTTGACCTTTCTCATGATTTCTTTTTGTGAAGGCATAATGTTTCAAAGTATTTCTTGAAAAATATTTACCATTCTTATCAAAAAATGTGCAGAGGAATCCCCTTCAAATATCTCTAAGCTAAAAAATGCATCCAAAGGAGACATGTAAGAGTCCTCTTCCATATTGTGATATTGAATCTCGTCCTATTCATAATGAAACATATCAAGAAACCATTGCTCAAACTCTCTCCATGATGATATACTTTGTTCAGGTGTCATACTAAAAATCAAACCTGCATGATCTATCAATGATCTTACAAATAGTTCCATAATCACATCTTTTGCATAGATATGACAATCTAGAATAAATTTACAAAATGCTCGCAAATGCTCCATTGGTGATTTTGATCCATCTCCACAAAATTTTGGAACATATTTTTTTAGTTTAAGAGGAAAATATTTCTGACCATGAGGGATGTTATCAAAACTCAATGGTCTATATAATTCATTAATAAATTTTGGTCTTGGGTCACAAAGGTTTGATACTTAATGTGAATACATATTCTGGTACATACCGAATATTTGAATTTGTAGTAACTTCTTTCTTTATACATTAGGTTCTTTTCAATAGAGTCGCCACCTCTTTAAAGAGGAAAACTTTACTTATCTTCTTTTATGTCTTCTCCCTCAGTAGAGTCACTGAATAAAATGTTTTGTGAAATAGAGTCACCACCTTCTTTCTAGAAGGAAAAAACTTACTTTCTTCTAAGTTCTTATCTCAAGTAGATTCTTAATTAAATCACCAAAGCTTCTTGGTAATCTTCAACATTGTCTTTCATAGAAAACTCCCCAGTAGAGTCGCCAATTTGTTGGTGCCCAAAAATGATGGGTTCACTTTTAGCCAACTGACAGGTATAATGGTGATGCACCACTTGATACCTCTACGATTTTGGCTTAATAAAACCAAGGCTGGTAGGCCTGATTTCACTTTGAACTATCAAATTTTCTATGACACACCACTACGTACACAACACAAATTTCCTCCAAAGGTGGTCAATGATCCTTGGAGGAAAGAAACAAATCTCCTGATAATCTATACTCTATAAAGCTTCAATAAAATGGATAATACTAAGGACTAAAAAGTAATGCTTTTGAAATATTGATTAAATAATCTACAAACTACAAACTACGAACCAAATGACAATTTCCAAATGATGATTAGATCAGTGCCTTCTAAATACTTGGGCTATAGAGTTAGAAAATTCTCAATCCTACGTACAATCAAAGATAGTTTTAAAAACTTTCTTTTAATAAAGCGAGACTATCACTTCACAAGCTTCCACTTGACTTATAATTCAAATTAATCTATATAGCTAATCTTATCGAATTTAACTCAAATTAAAAGACTGATAAAAATAAGAGAAGATACGCAGATCTTTCAATTGATATTTAAACTATATATTAATTTTGAATTATGATACTCAGGGAATTTAACACAATGAAACACTCTATAAAATATAATATCTAAAAGACTAATTGAAAATATATAACTTATAACCACAAATAAAAAGAAGAGCACTTATCTTTATTAATGTTCAAAAAAAATACATCAGAGTCCATGTTGTAGCTGTGATCAAATTCTATCCTATTAAAATATATATTGTATTGTTGTCTCTATACATTATATATATGTGTGTGTGTGTGTGTGTGTGTGTGTGTGTGTGTGTGTGTGTGTGTGTGTGGCTTTCACACCTTTTTAGGGTGAAAAGACATAACCCTTATTATAAATTATTTTGAAAAAACAATAAACTAACTAAAAAATAACTACCTAACTTTTGGATTTGGCTTTGGCCAAAAATCCAAAACACCTTGTAAAAAGCTAATTTTTTTTTGGAGATAGGAAATTTAATTTCCTGAACTGGGTCATTTTTAGATTTTTAAAATTAGACCATCTTCAGCCTCTGTCAACATCATCTTTGTAGCAGGTTGAAATTCTAGCATGTCTGAAACCTTCGCTTACAGAATTTTGATTATTTCTATCATAGAGATTCCTTCCTCAATCCGTCAACTTTTAATTAGAAAGTAATATATATTTTTATCCCAATTCATGTACTCCATCATGTCATCAATTTTTGGGCATGGAGTTTAGGATGCTATTTTTAGAGTTTTATCACTATATAGGACTCTAAATTTTGCCAAAAATTTAGAGCTCCAACAGATAGTGTGCCCAATCAAAGGACATGAGCAGAACATATACATCAACTCATATCATGTGTCAACCCACACCTCAGTGGCTATCCATGGCCGCCATATAATTTCTACCATATCGTCTATATGGGCTCGCCACTGCTCTGTCTTACCCAACGCTGGTTGGGTCATAGGACCTGCATACCTATATATATATGGCTCTAAGGGCTGTCGAGTATCATGGAATATTGGCCGACATATGGGAAGGTGCTCCCAGGCCCATATCTATAAAATGATAACTCCTGCCACCATAGTCCATGCACCCCAATACATGACCTTGTGCATCTCATGATACATCTGAGAAAGTATACACTCACCCCATCTGAATCTCACTACTGGTGTGGCTAACATCCTCTATAGCATGCCTCCCCAGCCACACTTTAATCCGTGCTGACCTCAACCTAAAACTAGGTTACAACTCAAGAAAAGTGCCAAGACAACTGCCAGTGGGTGATCTACTTTGTACTTTCTCATCAAATCCTCCCAAGAGATGGATTGACTCATCACTAGATCATCCTAGAAGACTTCTCTTAGTGCCATTGTACCTTCTCTTGGCTGGGTATCATACTCTACATGAGCCCCATGGGATGGTACTCTCAGGATCTTATAGATGTCCTTGGGAGTGACTGTCATCTCCCCTTGTGGAAAATGGAATGTGTTCCTCTCCGAATGGAAATGCTCAACCAGTGTACCCAATAGACTATGAGTTACTTGAATATTGGGTGCATCATGAAGATATGACAATCCTATCCTGTCAAGATGGGCTCCATTAGCTTCCAACAGTCTCTGCAATAGCTTACCCATGACAGGATGGTGCGACTGGAACACAATATCAGGGAAGTCAACTTGAAAAGAAAGCGTTGAAATTGGATCAGTACCTCAACATGATGATTTTTCAAGGCAACAACAAAAAATGTAGCTATGTATCTATCCTAAACACAATTTTGAGGTATTATAACTGGCTGACTCTATGACATGAAAAATGACAACTTTCTAGACTGAGAAGGATTCCCATGTGAGGAAACTCTTTTCCCGCATGAGATTTCTATCTCACACAAGAAAAGATCTCTGTTCATGTGAGATTCCTTCCCATGCGATGAAATCTCATGCGGCATTGGTGTGCACCTCGTACGAGCTCGCGGAGGGACCCGTGCGAGGAAGCCCTGATCCGTGAAAGGAAATTGAGTCCTAGCATGAAGGGTGACCTAGGCTGGCATGAGGAAAATGTTCCCTCATGTGAGATTGGATGTAATAGACTTAAAAATCTTTAAAAACATGCTAAAATGATCTAAAAAGCTATAAAAATTTAAAATGTAGGATGGTTTTTCGATTACTTACAGGTCCATTATACTCCGGTTGCCGGTTGTGTCATCAGGAGTGCTCAAATCAGTGTGTACACATAGGGATGCTCTCAATATCAGCTGGATCCCTCACCATCTCTAAAGTCAAATGTGAATAATGATTTGAAAATGACCCCTCCAGGCCTTATATAGCTTTTGACCTAATTTTCAAAAGTGCTCTGTTTTAAGCAAACATTGCACCCTTGGCTAAATAGACCATTCTGAATCCATTTTTGGGATCGAAATCAAAATTTGACACTCCTAAGTAGCTCAATATCACATTTTAAAATTTTGGGACCAACGTGCTTTGACGCTTGTGCAGTCATTTTTCTGACGTCGCTTTCTTGTCAGAATCATCTCTCATCATCATTTTCTCAGATTCTACAATCTTTTCATCAAAGTCACTTCTAGTCAAGCTTGGTCAACTATGGTCAACAGGACCTCCCAATTTCTCTAAATCAATTTTTCCTTCTCTTGATCTATCTTTGAATTCCTCTGATCTTTAATCTTACTTCTATTTGCAATCTTTTGTTGTCGATAATCTTTCCGTTGTGTCTTCTTTCAATTTTGCTCCCAAGGGGGTAGGATGATTGCATCATTGAATATTTTCGCATTGTTCTCAAATTAGTCTAATGTAAATCAAAATTCCCCATTGCTAGGGGCATCTCATCACTTGGGGCATATTCAATCTTTCATACCTTATGGTCAAAATTGGATATTCCATGATCTTGAATCTCTAAGGGCATCTTGATGCCTCGCATCTTGTCATCTTGTCATCTATCTTTCTAGGTATCTAAGCAATCTAACTCAGATCCTCAAGGATCAAGCTTCATTTTGGAGATGATTCTTGAAATCTCATGGGGTATTGGGGCAATCTAACCCTAATTCCAAAAAGTCATACTTCATTCTAAAGATGACTCTCAAAAGCTCTTTTTAACCGTTATCTGGGCAACCTAACCTAGATCTCAGAGGGCTAATCTTCATATTGGGGAAATCTAACCCTCATTCTAGAGATAGCCCTAAATCTTCATCAGCTATCAGTAGACATTGGCGCAATCTAACCATGATTCTAATCTTCTCTCAAGTGGTATTCAGACCGTTGTCTTCGCAATCTAACTTAGACTTCAAAGAATCATTCTTTGTTCTGAAGGTGGTTCTGATTTTTGATCTGATCAGTGTCTTGGCAACCTAACCTAGACTTCTAAAGTCTTCATCTATCACATTAGACTATTCTTTGAATCAATGTGTTGCTCGCACATCAATTCAAAGAGGGGCAAAATGTAACACCCCAAAATTGGAACCTTACAATTCTAATTAGTTTTGGTGCATTTTCTCATCATCGAATTCCTATTGTACTAAGTAAATTCCCCTTCCTAATTGACTTTAATTGACTTGGTTTGAAATGCAGAAAATCTAAATTTGCATAAATCTCACACTATATTTAATTCCTGAATTATCAAGGTTTATTAGCTAAAAATCCCTATGATTAATTAATTTAATTCTAAAGTCCTAAGTGCTTTTAAATTAAATTATTTCCACCCCCTTTAGATAAATACACATCAAAAGTAATTAAAAGAATTATTTTCTTATTTGAGTGAATTATCCTCAAAAGGAATCTCATAATTCCATGTGAAAATTCATTCTTTTAATTGAATAATTCCTTCAAAATTGTCTCACCTTCCTCAATGGAGATGAAGAGTCAGTTGTTTCTTTTCAAGAAACTCTTCATCCTGTTCTCAAGTTGTTCTATATTATGGACCTCATTTTCTTCATTTGAGGGGAAGCAATTGGAGAGCATCTAAGCTATAGTTAATTTTTGTCTTGATTTTCTCACTTTTCAAGCTTTATTGGATAATTAGTTTAGTTTCATCTAGATTAATGGAATCTTTTATTTTAGTGTAGTTTGCTTTCATATCTAAATAGCTTATTTCTTTCATCTTTTTAAGCTTTCTAGATTAAAATATGCATTTCCATTTTTTAATTGTAATGGTATTTCTCATATAGAGTAGTTTCAATTTCATTTTTTATCATGGTTTAAAATCCTCCATTTTAGCAATGGTCATGGTTGTTGGCTCTCATTCTGAGAGTAAATTTGACACCCCAACTAAATAGGAGGCAACAGGTCGATTCAAGCAAACTTGTGAAATGAACAATTCATGTTCACCTTTGCAAATTTGATGATTGAGCAAGGACTATGTTGAGTTTGTTCCTAATTTAGAGGTCACTTTCAGACACGTAACATTTTAAGTGACCTCTAAATCAGGAAAAAACTCAACATAGTCCTTGCTCAATCATCAAATTTGCAAAGACGAACATGAATTGTTCATTTTACAAGTTTTATTGAATTGACCTGTTGCCTCCTATTTAGTTGGGGTGTCGAATTTACTCTCAAAATGAGAGCCAACAACCATGACCATTGCTAAAATGGAGGATTTTAAAGCATGATAAAAACTAAAATTGAAACTACTCTATATGAGAAATGCCATTACAATTAAAAAATTGAAATGCATATTTTAGTCTAGAAAGCTTGAAAAGATGATAGAACTAAGCTATTTAGATATGAAAGAAAAGTACACTAAAATGCAAGATGCCATTAATCTAGATGAAACTAAACTAATTATGCAATAAAGCTTGAAAAGTGAGAAAATCAAGACAAAAATAAACTATAGTTTAGATGCTCTCCAATTGCCTCCCCTCAAATGAAGAAAATGAGGTCCATAATATAGAACAACCTGAGAAGAGGATGAGGATTTTCTTGAAAAGAAATGGTTGACTCTTCATCTACATGGAGGAAGGTGAGACAATTTTGAAAGAATTATTCAATTAAAAGAATGAATTATTTCCACATGAGTGGCTTTTCACATGGAATTATGGGATTCCTTTTGAGGATAATTCACTCAAATAAGAAAATAATTCTTTTAATTCCTTTTGATGTGTATTTAGCTAAAGGGGGTGGAATTAATTTAATTTAAAAGCACTTAGGACTTTAGAATTAAATTAATTAATCATAGGGATTTTTAGCTAATAAACCTTGATAATTCAGGAATTAAATATAGTGTGAGAATTATGCAAATTGAGGTTTTCTGAATTTGAGACCAAGTCAATTAAAGTCAATTAGGAAGGGGAAT
Source organism: Thuja plicata (assembly GCA_018584345.1). Classification (NCBI taxonomy): domain Eukaryota; kingdom Viridiplantae; phylum Streptophyta; class Pinopsida; order Cupressales; family Cupressaceae; genus Thuja; species Thuja plicata. The sequence continues at coordinate 730,572 of MU224145.1, forward strand.
TTGTCTAGTACAATAGGACTTCGATGATGAGAAAATGCACCAAAATTGATTAGAATTGTAAGGTGCCAATTTTGGGGTGTTACACAAGCCATAAAGACTCAATTTTTTTGTTTTTTTGTTTATCTTCTGCTCTTACATTTCACTAAAGAACTAGGTCAACCAGTCAAACAGGTGTTTCATTTTCTGTTGTAACTTAATGTTTTCTTTCTGGCTATTTCTTCTTGTTTCATCCAACTCTGCCAACTAGATCATTCTATTTTGCACAGTGTTAGAAACATCTAAGTATTCTTCTTGCATGAATTGGTATACTGGTAACAAATTATTGATAGGCATTCTTGACTGTAAACCATATACCAAGTCAAATAGAGACTTTCATATTTCTCTCTTAACTGTTATTCTATCAGCCCAGAGTGCTAGCTTCAATTTAGTATGCCATGTTCTCTTGTTCTTTTCAAGAGTCTTTTTCAATATCTTTAAAATACTTTTATTACTAGACTCAGCTTGTCCATTTTCTTTTGGATGTTATGGGGATGAATATGATATTGTAATCCCATATATCTCACATAAATCTATTATTTCTTCTGATCTAAAACTCATGGCATTATCCATTACTAATTTTGAAGGTACACCAAATCTGGTCATAATATTTTTAATTAGAAATTTAGTGACTACCTTGCTTGTTTCCCTTTTTGTAGGGATGGCTTCAATACATTTGGTAAAATAATCTATGGCTACAAGTATCCAACTATGTCCTCCACTAGATTTTTCTTGAAATTCACCAATGAAATCAATTCCCCATATAGTAAAACGGGCCTCAATACGCACTATATTTAGCAACAGGGCTCTTGAAAATTTGAGATTATTTGATAACCTTTGGCAAGGCTCACACTTTCAGACATATGCCTATGTATCTTTGAGTAAACTGGGCCAATAGTACCCAACCCTTAAAATCTTGTGGGTAGTAGTCTTGGCAGAAAAATGACCTCCACATTCCCCTACATGCATCTCACTTAAAACTTTCTCAGATTGACTTTTATCTAGACATGACAACAATATACCATTTATTTCTTTCCAATACATATCTCCTTTGATTAAGGTGTATTTTTGGGCTTGCAATCTAAGACTTCTCTTTTGATTATCATTCATAACATTAGGACACTTGGGATTTTTTAATATGTACACAATATCAACATAAAATGGTTGTCTTTCTATACTTGTAACAGTTTGATCATGTGTCTTTGTATCATTTACTTGTACTAAATCCAAGTTTTCCTCTCTCATGAGTTTTTCCAAACCTTGGCCTCTTATTAACTTTGTAATATGGATCTCAAGATTGAATTCTTGTATTCTATTTATCCAATTACACTGCTGAGTGAGGAACATATTCTTGTACTTTGGCACAGACCAAATATGGCCTAAAACATTTCACAGATTTTACTAAAACATAAGCCTACTTCTCCATCACCTCATAATTAAGTTCTGCAGCCTAGAGATATTTACTATAAAAATCTATTGGATGTTCAAATCCTTGTTCATATTTTTGTAGTAAAACAACAACAATTGTATGATAAGATACAAATAAAAATAGAGAAAAGGGCTTACTATAATCTGCAGATTTTAGAATAGGAGCCTCTTGCACTGCCTTCTTTATTTTCTCAAATGCCATTCAAGCTTCTTCATTCCAATTAAATTTTTCATCTTTCTTTAGCAACTTTATAATAGGTTGACAATCTGTGCAAAGTTTGCTATAAATCTCCTAACAAAATTAATCTTTCCTAAGAAATATTGAACTCCTTTTAATTTTTTTGGAGCAATGACCTTCTAGATTGCTTCTATTCTCTCAGGGTCTATTCTTACCCCATCCTTAGATACTATGTGTCCCAACAACTTTCCTTCTTGTATTGAAAAATGACATTTTTTAGCATTTAATAAAACACCATATTCTAGAGCTTTATTGAAAATTTCACCTAGGTGCTCACAATGATCCTCAACTTTCTTAGAATATGTTCTTAAATCATCTTGATAAATGACCATGAATAAATTAATAAATTCCTTAAAAGCAACATCAATGGCGCTTTTAAAAGTCGCTCCTACATTTATCAATCCAAATTGCATCCTGACATAAACATAGGTTCCCCAGGGAGTGGTAAATGTAGTCTTGTATTTCTCAGATTCTTTCACTAAAACTTGGTTGTAGCCAGAGAAACCATCCATCATTAACAGCATCTCACAACCAGTTACCCTATGTAACATTCTCTCCATGTTAGGTAAGGAATAATTATCTTTGAGTGAGGCAATATTCAAATTTTTTAAATCCACACATAATCTGATATCTCCAATCTTCTTTCTGACTGGTACTAAATTTGAAACCCAAGTTGAGTGTCTGATTAGCTGGATTATCCCAGGATCCTTTAATTTTATCAACTCTTGTTGCATCTTAGCAGCCAAGAAGGGGTTAATATGCCTCTATTTTTTCCTAAATGGTCTCACATCTGATTTTAGTGGGATTTCATGTTGGAAAAGGTCCTCCCTATAGCCTTTCAAATCCTCATATGACAAAGAAAAGACATGTTTATGTTTCCTTAACAGTTTAATCAAATTTGTCCTTACATGAGAGTCTAAACCTTTTCCAATATAGACAACTTGAGGACTAGTTTATGATCCTAAGTCTTAGCATTGCTTATTTTTGTTGAATCATTATGTTGACTACTAAACAATGCCTCAAGTTCAACTAGACCCTTAGGAGTCTGATTAGAACCTAATTGGACAACCTCACTTCCTAAAACATAGTCTTTACCATCATTACTTTCAAGCAAAGTACTACAATCTATGCTCTGGTTTTCATAATGGTCTAGACATAGAATGAATCTCAGAATATCTTGGTCATCCTGAAAAACTTGCCAGTTGTATATGTTATCTAGAACAACTGGTCTTGTCTTAACTTCTAGTATTGATACCCCATGTAAGGTCTGATCATCATTTTCCAAAGCAACATTTTCTAAGAAATCCGCGATTATATTCTTTGACCTTTCTATCGAGCTTATGTCAAAGGCATCAAACATTTCTATTTGATCCCAAATAGCATATTTATACATTTTTAATCTATCATTCTTTACTGCATATTTGGATATGATTTGGGCTACCACTAATTCAGAATCACCATAAACCTTTAAATATTTAACTCCATGTTTGATGGCAATTTCTAGCCCTAAATACAAAGCCTCATATTCTACAGTATTATTTGTACATTGGAAGGCCAATAAAAAAGAATATTTGAAAGTTGTACTTGATGAAGATATAAGTAATACACCTTCTCTTGATCCTTCTTTTGAGCAAGCTCCATCAAAATACATCTTCCATAATTTATCACCTTGTACACTCAAGTCTTTGACCAAAGGATCAATATTTTCACTTTGATGATAATGGTCATTCCTATGCACTCTAAAATTCTCCATATCCACATCAATGCAACAATTAATGTTAGTGCCTTCAAACCACTCTATCATGTGAGTAGTTCTACCCTCCCTTGACACCTTAACATTATTTCTAGCAATGTTGAAAGTAGCATATGATAAATCACTTTGTATAATACCTCCCATTTGAGTACTCCACTTTCTTGATAGCAACATCCCATAGTGTGGTTTTATATCAAAAACAAGAACATTCATAGTCAACACCACATCGGGACATATTGCTAATTTATAAGGCATGGCTTCAATGGTACCAATCATAGGGACTTCTCTAGAATCCATCACTTGACATCTCCCATGAGAAGTGTCCACTTGTAGTCCCATAGACCTCATGATTTCTACTGGCATAATAGTGTTTGAGGCTCCTGAATCAATCATACAATTTTTTAGCATCCTTCAATTAATTACAAGTGACATAAAAAATGGGTCAACAACTTTAGGGGAAGAAGTTGTGTCTATGAAAATTTTAGGAATCTCAGAAGTTAACACTTCAACTTCCTTCCCTTTGTTAATTGGTTTCTTATCAACATTTCCTATATTTTGAACCTTCACTATAGGCACACTATTTAATAATGATAGAACCTTTTCCTCATGTTCTTTGATTCTCATCATTTCTAAGAATGACACTTTCACAGTCATTTGAGATAAACAATGACCCATACCTACTGGAGTATATTTTAAATCTAGGGATTTTGATTTTTCAAAAATATTCTCCTCAATACTGTATATTCAGAGTTGGTTCTCTAGATTTTTTACTTTCTATCCTAAGTGTAGATGTACTTTTTTCTTGCTATTTTTATTTTCCTTCTTGTATAACATTTGGTTCTAAGATTTTTGTCATAATTTTGACCTTAGGTTTGTTTACATTTTCCCCAGGTCCTTCCTTCTTCTGTACATATTTGGTGTCTGTCTTGTTTTATTTTATAAACACACCAGATAGATGACTACCAGTACCACCCACTAAACTATTTCTTAAATGGTAATTACTTCTATTCTTGTTCATTAAATCTATAGTAATCGTTGCTTTCTGCTCATCTAAATCTTTACTGATAAATGGAAGATCCTGATTGTTTTGAGCATGACATCTTATATGGTCATTAGTTTCTTCTGCTTCACTATCTGATAGGACTTGTTGATGATGATTTTCTACATTTCTTTGTGAACAATATGAATCACGATTTTCAGTTTTGTTGTCTAAATCTATATCATGACATGAGTAGGCATTTGTCATATTATGGTCACATTGTTCTCCTTCATCATTTTCATGTTCTTCATTTACATTCAAATGCATGGAAATAATACAATAATCAGGGTTGTGTGGGGCTTCACAAGCCTCACAGTAGAAACCATCATTGCATAAATGGACAACATTCTTATGTAAAGGGTCTGGAGTTCTTTTTTCAGGCTTATCCTTTCTAGGTGGAACAATAGGCTTCCCATTTTTAAACTAAGTTCCATAGGGATGATTTTGCATTCTATTATATGGATTGTAACTAGTGTTATAGGAAGGCTTATTGTTTTCTGGAACCCTATATTCCCTATAATCTGATTCTTCTAGGTTACTCCTACTAAACCTTGAATCATCTCTCCTATTTAATTTACCAGACACCCTTCTGTTCATTTCAATATTCACTGCTATCTTATAAGCATCAGTAAGATTTCTAGGGTTTTTATCCCTAAGAGCATATCCCATTTTAGAATCAAAGGCATTCAAATAAGTTGCTAAACATACCTCTTCATCCAGCCTTATTTTTTGAAACAATTTGGGCATTGCTCTTTGAAATTTGGTATTAAACTTAGTGACCTCTTCATTGTAATTCTTTTTAATGTTGTTGAACTTGTTCAACAAGAATCCTTTATTTGTCTTGTCACCATATTGATCCTTAAACAATTCAATTAACTCTTCCATGGAAACTACAGAACCATTAGAAAGGCTTCTAAGCCATTCTCTAGCATCTTCTACTAGAGACTAAACAAAAAAATTCATTAACACATCTTCAAGAGTGATATTTAAATCATCAACAAAATCAATGAATTTTCTTAGTTGTGTTTCACAAGAAATAATATTATTACCTGCAAACTTTGGGAGCTTTTCTCCTATATTAGCCACATCTTTTGGAAATGTATTGGGGTATCCAGGGATACCAATGAAGTTAAACTATTTATACCTCTCAGTGTGCAACGGTTTTCTTTGAAAATTATCATTCTCTTTAAAAATGGTGGCTTTTTCTTTAGAAGTTGTTGTATTCTCTGCTCCAGCATAAGAATATCTGGAAGACTGCAAAAAATCTATTCTCTTCTTCATTTCAATTGTTGCAGCTTCCATTTGTGCCTTTTCTAGCATTTTTTCCATGGTCTCCTGTTCAATTCTTAATTTCTCAAGATTGATATCTAACTTGGACATTTTCTCTAGTAGGACCTTGTGAACTTTAGGTTCTTCAATTTTTCTTTCAGTCATCTTTTGTTTACCTCTGTCCTTGTCCTTCTATGAACTAGAAGCTCTATGAGTAAGTGGCATTTCTTGGTCCTTTTCAGACCTCTTTGTATTCTTTATAGTTTGATATCTTAAAGATCTTCTTTTAATTTTGTCAACATCTTTCTTTTCATGTTTTTTCCCCTTTTTTTTAACTCTTTTTCCCTTTTCATCTGTTGAATAAGGGAAAGATGTTTCATGATGAGTGCCTCTTCCTTAGCAAGCTCATCAGAGGGAGCTTCCTCATATTCTTAACTAACTGTATTAGTTCCTTCCCTGTCACTGGAAGTGGAAGTAGCTATAGATGTTTCTAATACATTTTCTACAGCTTCTTCATATTTTGAAGTATTTCCATCATGAGTAGACTGATTGCTAGCTATCTCTCTCTTAGTATTACTTTCTTTTACTCTTGGAGGATTTTCATCTTTGTTGAATTGGTTTCTTTTCTTTCTCCAAGACATCTCCATTCTTGAAGTTGAAGCAAATTCACCATCTAATGCGACTTCAGGATTCTTTTTGGCTTTTGACCTAGTATTCATTCTAAGAAATATTTACTAACTTTTTATTGATCACAGAGATTTAGCTTTAGATTCACCACCCAACAACAGTTAGGGATGAATCAACACTATCAAATGAAATTTTTGGCTCCTATAACTGGTTTTAAAAGAATAGAAGGTCTTCACCAGAAATTATGGAGTACTTTACTCCAACAGTCCCTAGTAGAGTCGGCAATTTGTTAGGGTTTTTTCTTGCAAGGAATCTAAATGCTTTAATATTTGATTAAATATATAACTCACAATGCCTTAAAAATCTGACTCAAGCAAGAGAAAATACTAATTGATGAGGTATTTTGATAACACTAGGGATACCTATTATCACCTCCTTCTTTTTTGAGATCCGCTGACTCGGGAAGGTTTTACCTATGATTGATTATTGACTCAACAATATCTTTAGAGTGTATTTTTACTTATGTGTTGAATGCTCTGTTCTTATATGGATAAATAGATAACAATGCAGATGACTATGATTACTCTAAGGAAAAGTTTAACACTCCAAATAATTATCTTGATGATGATAGGCATCAACATGATAAGGAATTTCATCCTTATTTCCTTTTATAATTCTTATGAATTTAGGAGAAATAACCTATTTGACTTTTTATCTAAGAAGTCAACAAACTCAAATTGTAAACTGTGTGAGTACAATTGATTTCAAATATATGCTCTTTGTGTAAGTGTAATTGATTTTGAATAGTTTTAAATATTTGGATGATGCCGGATCACTTAACAGGTTGTAGACCAGTGCCTATCCTTGGGCTATAGAGTCAAAAGGTATAAATCCATAGATATAAACAAATAAAAATACTGTAGGATGTCTTACAACCAACATACAACTCAGGTAAAGTACCTTACAAATTACCCTGTCACTCCCACAATGTTGTATCAAATCCTCAATCACTGTTGTATTCTCTGAAACTACTCACAAAATTTAATTCTCCCCTTAGAAGAAACTTGCGAATAATTAGATAGCTACCTTATAGCCAATATTTTTAACATGGCTTACAGATTAAACATAAAAGAGTACACACAATAATAAAAAAGATAACAACAATATAGAATAAAGTTGCACTATATTTTATTCATAAATTTTTGCTTCAGTACATATAAAGGCTAAAAGCTCAAAAACACAGACTGAAATCTAGAAGTATGGCATATAATTATATTTAATATCCTCTTTTAATATTACATTTGATCTATTTATGGGTCTTAAACCATCTTGGAATCCTTAAGATAAGGATGCAACAAGCTTCAGTTGGTTTAAAAAACCTAACCCTAAAATTTCTAGAAAAAAGAAAAGAGAAGAGCGACCCAAGCGGTGGAAAGACAAATGCAGAGAATGAAATATGATATGCTTCATGTCTTCATATTCTCTTTGACACCTTTGTTTTGTGTACTCCTAGGATATTTTTTGACATTCTTTAGTGATGACTAACCTACTTATTCTTTAATATTCTTTTATTCCTCAAGAAGTCAATTGTGGCAATATTCTTCTTTTCTGTCTTTATATGAACTTTGTCATCTTTGTCTGATTATGTTCAGGATAGCATCAAATTTTTTCATTGAGACCAAGTGACCACCATTATAGGATAACCTACACTTGTCTTTTATGATTGCTAACCTTCCTATGTTGTTAGATCAGGTGCCAAGTGTCCTCTTTTTCATTTTTTGTCCAAGACAGCAACATCCACTGCAACAACCTTCTTTTTCTTTGGCTTTGTTTTCAAGTCCCATGCTGCCACATCATCTTCTATAGGACAATTAAACTCTGAATTTTTTTCAGTTGTTCCTTTTCCCTTCCCATCTGACATCAGTTATGCCTTTAACATCCATTATGAACTTATTGATGTCAGTTTATGCCTTGAAAGCTTCATCTAAAATCTTATTATAACTTTCCATACCTAGATTTGAATCTGAAAAAAATGCCTCTTTATTAGGCAACATGCTGTCAAATTCACTTTTCTAGGCCTCCAAGGCCTTGATCTGATCATCCTCTCCCTTGATTGGAGGAATAAACCTATTAAAAATTGATCCCAAGAGGTTGATCTTTGCCTCAATCTAATTTAACTTTCCTTTGAAGAAAGGTAAAGTCACATTTATTTTCTCAATCTCATACCCCACCTCTGTCACAATCTCTAGTAGATCTAGCCTATGAGGCTATAAAGAAGCCAACCTCTCAAATAGTTGTACCCTACTTGACCAAGTTATGAAATAAGGGTTCAAAATGGAGATGTACCCGGTGACTTCAACATGTAAAGGAGGTAATCTATTATATGCATTTAGGATTATATCAGTTTTATCTTTTAGGATATAAATCCTATACTGAAGTATATTAAACAATTCATTTATGGTAATCTCATTATCCCTTTCAGCCATATCCTCTATTTTTGCTTCTTCCTTTGTTTCAATTTTTTCTTCTATATGTGGAGGTTGCTTTGAGGGTACATATACAAATTCTGGCTTTTCTTTCAATTGTTTGGACAACTCAACAATAACCCTCTTTAGTTCATGAATCTTGATTTTCCATAATTCTCTATCTTTAGCCAAGGCACTAGCCTCCTCTATTAGGGTACTACATTTTTCATACAATTGCTTTGTCTTATCCTCATTCAAATTTGCCCAGTGTGTCATTACTTGGGAAATCTCCAAGTCACCTATGTTCTGAACTAACCACACCATTTGGTTCCCCGCCATACTCTCTTAAATATTTAACAATTGGGGCTTTTGGTCTCTAGGACATAGACTCCACATGGAAAATGCTTGGGAATTTGGACTATATCCAAATCCTTTGATCATATCACAAATCTAGACCTTAGTTGTCAAATTTAAGTCGGGTTTCTTTCTTATTTGGTCTATTATAAATGCTAAGGCTAAATCCCAACCTTCATCAAGCAACATTCCACTGTCCAAGACTAATTTCCTGGCTTCTTTAGGAGTAATATCCTCAGTTTTAGGATCATATGTTTGTAGAGGTAAGAGAGCCTCATTTTTCACTGCTTCCTCACTAGCTAATTTCAACTTCTCTTTGACCTATTTCTGCTTAAGCCATCTGAGGAAATCCTTGAATTCATCCATTTTTATAAAATTTTCATCTTTTAAAAATTGCTTCTAGTGGATTAATCTTTGATCTATACATGTTTTCAGACGCAACCCTATGTCCTCTTGCACTTCTTGCTGCAATTTTTTCCCTCTTCTTATTTCTTTTCTTAGATTATGATCATAGGCCCTATTACCAGGAATAGGGGCACTTACTCTATCTTTTTTCCTCTCTCTTCTCTCATAAATTTGAGCATGAGAAGACTGACCAAGATCAATCTTCTGCCTCTTAAGGGCAGGCTCATATGTACTATCCAACTCTGTCTCTTTGGATAAATCAATGGTGATAATTTCACCTACTATCATTGCCTGTTCATTTCCTTGTGGTGGCTGCTCAATTAGATGTGGGCTTGGAATTGAATAACCTCCATCACTATCCTCTTCATACTCTGAAATAGAGTACTCCAGCTTTTCTTTCCCTTTTTCCTTTCACAACCAGGTGATCCTTAAGTTGTTGAAAAAGGGTGTGGTGGTTCAACATAGCTTTAATTCTATCAAAATATGGTAAATTAGGGAAGAACCCTCCAAATGCCACTCCTCTTCTCTTCACTTGTCTTTCTATGTCCAATAGTTCTTGGATTTTGTCTCTTTTCAGCTTTACTTCCCCTTCATCAATAATATTTCTTGTAGCATCTTCCTCCAGACATTCACCATGTAGATAAGTGTTAGGAATGGTGGGAGTAGGGAGTTTCTTAGCTGCTACAATGAAACCTTATGTATCAATATACCTATATAAGGCAACACCCATCTTGTAATCATTCAGCTACTTGCTCACTAAGTCAAGGGCCTTCTTGCCAATTGTAAATTGATACATTTTGAACTATCTAGGGGTAAATTCCCCCTTCCTATGTGGTGCAAGGTGTTCCTTATCAATTAACGTAAGCTACCATATGAATTCCATTGCAGCAATTCTTGTTGGTACATGATATGACAGGATATGAGGAGGATGAGAATATCCATAGACTCTAATCATTGTAAAATTTCTCTCCAAATAGAAGTAACCCCAGTTATGGTCTCCCTCCCATTTGTCTACATACTCATAGGGTCTTAGCAATTATAATACCTTCACTGAGAGCCTAGTTTTGTTTACTCCAAAACTTTGCATTAATGGGTAAACTACCCAATTCTCAAATCCGCAGAAATCACAGTCTTTGGTAGTGAAATTCCAAATTTTAATCCAAAATTGGATAGGGTTGGGTTGATTGTAATATAGTTGTTGAGGGTTAAAATTTGGCAAGTCCATGATATTATAGTTTAAATGCAACACTAGATGCATCAGGATTGGATAATGTAGGAATTTAGGATCCTTCTTCTTTTGAATGATGACAAATCCTTCATGCATCCTATTGATAATATATTGAATGTAGTCATAACTGGTACTGGAGTGTATATCCTGTAAATCTAAGACCATTATGAGAATACCAGCATTAATTCCCTCAGCTCCTCTATCCTTGCCCAACACTCTGTTTAGGGCATATGCAATGTCTTTCATATAGAAATTTAAATCCTTGTAGCAATAAGGTGCAGTTCCTGGTATAGGGAAAATATGGTTTCTTACCTCACTAAGGATGTGCCTCTTCAATTGAGTCCTAAAAAATCTAGACTATAACCTATACCTTTCGTCTTGTCTAGGAAGGTCTATCTCTGTGGACATTATGTTGTATAAGCCAAAAGCTTGTATCAAAGAATTTCTATTCAAAGCTAACAAGAGAGTGCCATCATTCTTGTTAATTGTTTTAGTTAATGGGTCATAGTGGTAATCTATTCCTAGGAATAGGTCTACATATACAAAGACATTAGGTACTAACAACCTAGCCAATCCACAAGTCCAAGGGTTTGAAATAGGCATAGCTTTATCACAGTTTTTGTAAAAGTAATTGAAAAGAGAAAAAACTATGGACCCTCGAGTTTTCGCTTCCCTTATGTTTGCATACTCATCTGATAGAATATTTGTATCCACCTTGTTTTGAGTGGACCTAGGTAGAAGCTTCAGGCACTCATCAGAAAAGTTTCTCTTTCCTTTAGGATCTTCATCAACATCATCACTTCTCCCACTAGTGGAGGCTATGCTGACCGCTGTACTCATTTTTCTCAATTTTGTTCTGTTTTCCACTTCTTTTCACCGATATTGGAACAAATCTATTCTCAAAAAACCTATTCCTCCTCTGGAAGACACAAAAGACAATTTAAAAGCACTAAAATTCTGGAAAAATCACTCTGAATTCAACCAACTTTACTAAATTGACTCCTTGAAATTAACACTTCTTCTCTTAAACAAAGAAAACTTAGCAAATTTCTCACTCCAGAATTCTTTGAATGTAAGGTAACTAAAAATAATCATAATATACTCCTTTTATGGTAATAATTCACAAAGTACGTAGCTTATAATTGAAAAATTGGTCACTTCTACCTTCAAGTTTGCATACTGTGTCATTAATCCAATTCCTAGCTGTAGCCTCTGAGTGTGACAGGAAATCAAATTCAAATGAGTGCATTCGCAGTAAAAACCCTTATAAAATTTGAATAGGATCACCTTTGATATAATTGGTGCTTTTTTAGACATCTCAGCTACTTTTCCCATGTAGTCATTAATTCTCTACATTCCTATTGGCCGATGATTTCAGCAATGTCATGTCAGCAACTACCTTTACTCTTTTTATGCCTTAACTGTCATTTTCCATATCTGGCAACTACACAACTATGCATTTCTCCTTATCACTGAACAATTTTCTTAACCTTAGTTTCTTTTCAAGACCTGGCGAAAACCTTTCTTTCTTCACTTTTCTTTAACTGTGGGTCACTTCTGGTGACCTCGCGATTGAAGGAATCCAAGTCGCTGAAAGAATTTCTTAACCTTGAGTTTATGAAGAGACCTTCTGACCACTATAGATCTCATTTTGATTGAACACCTATCACTAAGTCTTTGAATCCCTTCAATATATTATGAGACCTCGTGACCAAAGCCTTAGTCTCTTAATCACTGGATAAAAATTGACTTTAATATTTCTCCTGGAGACTTGGCGACTATAGTTTGATATTACCTTTATTTCAATTTATCAGTCAAAAATTCCATTTGGAGACCTGGCGAATATAGCTTAGTCTCTGTGTCGCAAGAAGATTATCACTTTATGCAAATCATCAGGAGACTTGGAGACCGCCATTGATCTATTCTTAATCTGCATCTGATGGCTGACATTAATCTCTTCATTTATTTATTTTGAACTTTAATATACTTCTGAGACTTGGCGACCATAGTTTAATACGACATTTATTTTCTTAGTCTCTAAGTTGCCACAAGAAATTTTACTTAGCCTTTTCATCTAGATATCACGTGACTGAAGGAATAATCTTATACATTTTGAACACGTGTCTCACCTTCATTTCTTCTCTCTAGGTCGCTAAATAAACATTCACTTATCAAATCTTATCAGTGACTCCATGACTACCGTAGATCTCATTTTAATCCTATGGTTGTTGCTAAGTCTCTGATCTTTTAACTTAACTCACTTCATATCTGGAGACCTCGCGACTCATTGATTTCTAACTCACCATTATCCTGATCTGATCTAGAGACTACATGACTATGGAAAATCCAAGTTGCAAGACACTTTTCCCTAACCCATGATCTGTTTCACGACAATGTAACCAAAGCCTTTGTCTCCATGTCACCACAAAATATTTTTAAAATGTTAATGTTACTTGGAGACTTCGCGACTAAAAGCAATCACTAATTCTTGTGACATTTAAATAATTATTCTTTTCTCTTAGATACAACCTGACTAAGGTGAATCGCTAAGTCTCATAATAAAATGGAATATTCATTCAGTATTTAAGAGACTAGGTGACTAATCTTAAAAAGGAACATGACATAAAATATGACGTAAGCTTCAAAAAAGGTAACTCGACAATTTAAACTTGATTAACATTTCTAGGGATTTTGACATTTTTGCATAGAATGAAACTTAAGACATAGGGTTTTTACCATTTCTCTAGATTTTGACCTAAGAACATGGAACTTCCTCAGGGATTTTGCAATTTCAGACATATTTTCAGTATTTGGGCAACTCTCAGTCACGAGGACATCAAAATTTTTACGGTAATCACCAGAACTAGAAATATAGCCAACCCAATGCGTACAGCCACAAATATTTCATCATGGTCAGGATAACCCTGTTTAGTTTTGGCTCAGAGTATGGAATAATACTTCTAGGGAGTAGGAGTTATGTGCTTTTGAGAATTGGACAATATATCCAATTCTTATATTTTTGGGTGTAGATAAAACTAGATTGCCTGTTAAGGTAATTCAACTATGGAGGCCCTCTCAATATCTTGAAAAATGGCCAGGACACCATAATTGGGGTGATTTCTAATTTGACAAGAATTTTACAATAATGAGGGTTATGGTTGCTATCACCCTCAACATATTTTCCCATTCTATGTGCCACCGAGGATAGCATAAATGTAATGCATTAGAAAATTGATTCTAGTTGACAGGGAGCACTTAGCTCCACATAGAAAGGGTACATTTACCCCCAGGAAGTTTAAGATTTACAATTTCACCATTGGGAAGAGGGCAGTGGACCCAGGGAATGCCTGGATGAATCACTACAACATGAATTTTTCCTTCCATAGGCATGTGGTTATAGAGGGATTTATCATAAGTGCAAGGAAGTTGCTCACACCCACTATCCCCTACACTAAAATACATGAAGAATGTATGGAAGAGGATCTGATAAGAAATATCATGGATGATGAGGAAATAGATAGAAGAGCCATTAAGTTTAGAGAACTTATGGACCTAGAGAGATAGGTAAAGAGAAAAGGTATAAAATTTGGATGTTTCTACCCCAACCTGCCTTATTTCAAAAGGCTAGAGGCAATGATTGAAAACCATGCTCTCTTATGTAATCAGTTAGAAGAAGCATTGGTAGTCCTAGAAAAAGGGCATAGGGAGAATTTAGAGTCTAAGTATGATGATGATAGTGATCAGGGTTGTCCCTCACCTATTTCTCATCCAGATTATCAAGAAGTTCCACTACGGTGTCTTGTAGAAGGGAAAGACATTATTGACCTGACAGAGGTCCCTAAGAAGGAGGTCACAAATGAACCTCCACCTAAGAGACAAAGAGTAGAAGTAGGGGAACCTTCCAAGAGGAAGAAAACATACAAAATTGGAGCATTAATAACTAGAGACAGACCCTATGATCACTTTCTTAGAAAATAGATAAGGGATGGAAAAAATCTCCAAAAGGATATAGAGGAAGAGGAGGAATTGCCTCTGAGATCATGTACTAATGAAAGCTTGATGCATCAAGAGGAATTCCTCAAGGATGACAACTTCATCGAAACAAGAGAGTTCAAAGACTTCTTGATATGGAATAAACACCAATAGGTTGGGAAATAGCTACAATTGGAAAGTGGTGATCTAGTCACCCAAGAATCTCTTCAAACATTACAGGATTATGATCCTGAAGTAGAAGAGATTACCCTTGAACAAGCAAGACAACTGGTTAAGGCCAGTGGGATACTATTTGTAGAAGGCTGGGACTTGTCTTCAAGCTTCATTATAGATCAGATAAGGAGACAACATGATGTCAAGCCATCATCAAAGACTCATGTTGGAGACATGATTAGATGGTTTGGCTATAAACCTAAATCTCAAGCATTGCCAATGTGGAGCTTAGCTCCCAAAGATCAGAAGCCAACTTTTTTGAACCTCCAAGAGAACATGGAAGGAAATACAATTATATGGACATTGGATAATACAAGGGATATGGAAATAGCCCAAATAATGACTCATTTTTCTCAGCTTAATGAAGCAAAGACAGGTCAACTACCAGACAAATTGTAGAAACTCACTACTCACATTAGTGATATTCTTAAAGATAGAGAGCTTGCACTGGTGAAAATAAAAGAATAACAAATGATTATAGATGAGCTTACTAGGAAATTGTTAGAGATAACAAAGCCGGTCCCTATTGATCTTAAAGAGGTAGTGGATGTTGAAGTTCAGATAGAGGATATAGGGGACATGCCTACTAGAATAGAGCAAGAGGCCACAGTGAATAGTGATGTGATTTTGGAAGCATTGGCTTCAATTTTTCAGCATAGGATTAACACCATAAAGGAGAAAATTCATATGGTAGATTTCTAGGAAGAGAAACAGAGGTGGAAAGTTTTTTGATATTTTTGAACCCCTACTATGCTAGTTGGTCTAGGAGGACTTCACTTTTTGAGAGACTAGCATCAGTACAACCGTTGAGGTCAGACCTACCAGAAATATTAACCTTGGTTGGTACTGAGATAGAATAGGTTGGTTCTACTCTATCTTTATTCAAAGGAAAGGCCAACCAAGTTGATGCTAAGCTGAAAATATTTGGGCTAGGATATAATAGATTTGTACCTTCTATCAGAAAAGAAGATGATCAAAACAAACCATTAGGGTTATGGGGATCAGAGTTTGATAGTGTTCTTCCCAACAAGGATATTTATGTATTTGATCAGGGAGAGCTTGATATGAAGAGGTTCAACAAACTTCAGGATGAAGCAATAAAGGAAGAAATAGATTGCAATAAATTCATCTCAGATGTTAAGGGCATAATAGATGCCAGATGGGAAAGACAAAAGACTCATCTTGAGAACATTTAGATATTTGAGTGGCCTAAGGAAGAGGATGTGATAGCATGGGACATCATGACCAAGCCCAGAAAGAAAAGGCCTATCATAGTTGACCTCAATATAATTGATGAATAATAAAGGAATGTCATAACACCTTATGTGAATTTCTTGGAAGACAAGCAAGTTATTCATCATTAGAATCAAATTGAAAACTTTCCTGAACATAAAAAACAAAAGGTGTCGAAGTTCACATGATGACAAAGTTCAAATTAGATTTCATTCCTCTGTTTTGTCTCTCCACCGCTTGGTGCATTCTTGTTTTTTTCTTCTTCTAAGTTTAGGGTTAGGTTTCTTAAAACCATCCGAATCTTGTTGCATCCTTATCTTAAGGATTCCAAGATGGTTGAACCTATAAATAGATCATATTGTAACAATGTAAATGATGGTAAAAAATAGACTACAAGGCAGACTTCTAAATTCTGTCTAGGCTTTGGTTTTGAATCTATTTGAATGTACTGAGATCAGGCTTATATTAATAAAATATAATGGAATCTCCATTTTGATACCAATGATGTCTTTTTTCATTTACTATTATCTCTTGTATGTTTAATTTTTAAGGCATCTTAAATATATTGGTTAGAAGGTATCTATGTCATTGTTTGTGAGTTGCTTTCAAGGAGAGTTTAAATCTTGCAGATAATTACAGAGGGTTAGGGTTTATGCAGGAATTTGATACAAGGGTGTGAGGATGAGAAGATAGTTTTTAAGGTGTTCCATCTGAGGTTTTATTTGTATTTCAATTAATTATCCCTGGTTTATGTATGTTATATTCTGACTCTATGACCCATGATTAGGCACTGGCCAAAATTCTGATAAGTTATTGTTATCATCAATCCAATATTAATCAATCTTTATATTTTTGTTATCTTATGTACATGTCTAGATAATTGTATTTAGTAAAATTAACCTTAGTGATTCCTTGAAGAAATAATCAATAGGTTAGGCTTCCTAAGCCTGTTGGCTTAAAAAGAAGAAGGATCATGAATCCTTAATCCACTGTCAGATATACTAAAAGATATTATTTTGTTGAAGGTGCACCCGCCTGGGTTTGTGGAGGCCAAAGTGTAGAAGGATGTTCATCCTTTTTAATTCACCTTTTTCCCTGTGAGAATCTAAATTGGGAATTAAAGAGACAAGTATTCACTGCTCTGTGCTAATTCTACAAGAAAAAAAAGCTAACAGGTTGCTAAAATAAGGGACACCTATATACCTGAAGATTATAAGATACAAACCCACAAGAAAAGACAAAAACTTAGACAATTAGAATCATATGTAAGATCATATACTGAGGAGACCTAGAAACTATGCTTGATATCCAAGGTGATAGAGGATGAGAGCATTAAAGTGGCACATTAGTTGAATGTGTTAAGATTGGGTATACATGAGGATAAGTTTTTTGACACCTACCACAGTGCATAAGTGTTACCAATTGGCTCTTAAAGTTGAAGAAAAGAGAAAGAAGAAGGATGAAGCCACTAGTAGCTTGGTAGAGAAAGAGGTAGAGGTAGAGACTCAAGAGGCTATAGAGGCAACTATTGTGGTAGAGGAAATGACTCTAGACCACAAGGAGAGACAAAATTAACAAATAAAAGTAATGAATCCAGTGGCAAAGGAAATTATTGAAGAGGAAGGGGTCCTAGCAGTAGTGGTATAGGAATATTTAGAGGAGGTGCTAGTAGCATTTCCTCATTTGAAAACATGAAATTCTACAACTACCACTAGTTTGGGAATCTTGCCTATAGATTCCTTGATAAAGAAACCTCCTCTCAATGAGAAAGAAGAGTAAATTATGCTCCAGAAGACACAAGTAGTGTCAAGTCTCCTAAGATCAATCTTGAGTCAAAGACTGTGATAATTTGATTATAAGAAGAGTTCTCATTAAAGAACCAGTTAGAGAAGATAAAAAAAATAGAGGATATCATTCTTGAAGGTAAAATGTAAGATTATTAAAAAAGTGTCTAAGGTTTTCATTGACTCAGGGTCAACTGATAACATAATCTTAGGGAAAGAAATGAGAAAACTAGGATGGTCTAGGATACCTCATGACCATCCTTACAGAGTTGCATGGTTGAATACAGAACATGTCTTCATTAATGAACAATAATGGATTAAATTTGCAATTGGAGGGTATAATGACGAGATTATCTTTGATGTACTACCCATGGATCCCTTCCATCTATTATTGGGGAGACAATGGAAATTTGATAGGAAATCCATGCAAAATTTAGAAAAGAACTCCTGTTCATATCACAAGGATGGAGATTCTATTACTATCCTAGGATGCACAAAGATGTGAGGAAGTATGTAAAACAATGTATTATGTTCCAAAAAGGTAAAGGTATTTATTTTAATTCTAGTCTCTATCAACCCTTACCAAATTCCAATAGGCCATGGGAATGTATTAGCATGGACTTCATTTTTGGATTACCAAGGCTAAATTATGGAATTGATAGTATCTTTGTAGCTATTGACATGTCTAGTAAAATGAGCCACTTTATTCCTTTTAAAAGTACACATGATGCTAGTTTCAGACAAGGATGTCAAATTTCATGGGACATTGTTGGAAGACATTATGGAAAATACAGATAACTAATGTATCATATGGGTCAACTTATCATCCCTACACTGATGAGAAAATAGAGGTCATTAACATTGTCTTAGGTAACATTTTAAGGTTCTTGACAAATAAATATGAATAGGTACGGTATCAAGTGTTATCGAAGGAATATTTTTCCTATAATGATAATGTGAATAGAACAACTAGTAAAATTCCTTTTATAGTGGTCTATAGTATTCATCCCTGAGGTTTTTGTGAACTTAGAGAATTTTACCCAGAGGATTAAAATGTAGAGGATTTTACCCAATCAATGAAGGAGGTACATGATCAAGTAAAAAAGACACTAATCGAAGCCACTCCAATATTAAAATCTAAAGTGGACGAAAGGAAGGACTCATAGTTTAAAGTCAGAGACTTAGTCATGGTACATCTAGTCAAATCCTGATTGAATAAATGTGTACCTAGTAGGTTATATATGAGAAGGGTATGGCCTTGTAAAGTCCTAGAAAAATATGGATTAAATTCTTAAAAAGTAGATCTACCCATAGAGTAGGAAATATCACGTGTTCAATGTGCAATAATTATTCAATTACAAGGGTCCAATACCATAGGGCACTAAAAACACTTCTAATGTTGAGGAGAAGGTTATTAGTGGTGTACCCTTACCATCCAAAAGCAATCCAAAAGAAGAGAGGATATGAGATTCCACAATTAAGAAGTAGCCTAGGCATGGATAGTATATGGAAAATTTGACCAAATAGAACCACCTACTTGAAGTGGAGGCTACTTGGGTTGTACAAGCTAACTTAAAGGATTTGGGAGTTGATCCGTCATTAATCTCTTGAGATGTAACTTGAATTCTTAGTTTAGAGGTAGCATGGTGCAAGAGAACCTAGGGGACGAAAGCCTCATATTTTGTTGTGAAAGACCTTCTTATGGTATTTTTCTTAAATAGGGTTGTTTAGGGTTGACATGATGTGTTTTTATAGGTTTGTGTTTTGTTATGTTAAAATGTGGTCCAAAAGACCCTATAGATGTGTTGAATGCCAAAATAGGGCTAAATATGGAAATGTCAACTAGAATGCTTAGATGGACTTAATTAGAATGTTTTTAGGTCTAGGACATAATTTTTAACTTTGTGGAACCCATTCATTGGGACATTACTACAAAAGGATGAAAATTGTAAACGTATTAAATCACTTGATCTTATGTTTAAGTTAGTTTCTGATCTTTGTATTGTTTCTTTTTAAATGCTTCTTTTGGGATTGTGTATATTTTTGTTTGCATAAATAAAAACCAATCCTTTTTGGATTGTTCCCTGCCAGTGTAAGGGTTTGGTCTTTAAATATGGCTCCACCATGAGCTCCGTCCATTGGATCTATATGCCCTATAGAGGATGGTAAGAGAGCCCCTATAGAATTTTTTTCTTTTTATATATGTTCTAAAAGGGGATTTTTATATTTTTCAAGTTTTCCCTAGGCGAGACAATTTGTCCCCAACTAGGAGCAAGAAGACAACAATCAGTAATAAGAGGTAGGTTTGGATTTAACTGAACGATCTAAAGGGTTGAGAGTGGTGTTTGGGTGTTAAAAAAGTCCTAGAAATAGTGGTGCTTATTGATGAGTCAATCTCAATAACCTTTGTTTGAATTTGAAGCAATTAGCCCTATTTTTAAGGATAGATTCACATTCTGAATAAAGGTAATCTATGGACAATTTGAATACCCCTAACCCTAAAACTCTCTAATTTTTTCAAAAATGGTATATGGAATAGTGAATTGTTTGGGGATGACTTTGATAATTATTTGAGTTATATGTTTTTAGGAGCCTAGTTAGGGCTAAAAGGGATACTATCCCTCTAAACGGTGATTTATTGAACTCTATGGGAAATTAATTGACTGATGGTCCTAGATATTCAAGAAAGAGTAAATTAGGATGAAATTAAAGTGTATTCAACCCTACCAAATGACTCAAAGAGTTTGGGATGATTTGTGGAAATCGACCCTAGTAGGTTCTAGGAAGAGTTGCTTCACCTTTTGGTAGAGAGGCCCTTGGGAATTGGGGCAAAGAAATAAGTGTTTTCTCCTATGTTAGGGTTGAAAAAAACCCTTAGTAGGTTTAGAAAGTGACCTAAGGAAGAGTTTGGATTACTCATGATAGGAGCCTCCTTATAAAATTTGTATCAGAGCCCTAAAATATTAGGGATAGGATGTATATGTTTGATTTTGAATCAATAGGTGAGGCAAGGATGATGACAAAGATAGAGTTGGAAAGAAAGGTTGATGACCAAGAATAGGAGAATAGACTCCTAAGGAAAACATTATCTGAAATGGATAGTAAGCTTGGTGAGATTGATGCCAAGACCGAAGAAGTTAGTGAAAAGGTGAAAGAAATAGAAGGTAAAGGGAAATTAGTGGCAATGGAGGATGGGGTGCTAGAGCTTGATCTAGTTTTGAAAGAAGAGTCATTCCTTAGAGCTTTAAAATCCATGGGTGGAAAATCAATAGGTGTACCCTTGTTTAGTGGAAAAATAGAGCCATAGGTAGTGGTGGAATAGCTAGAAGGGTTAGAAAACCATTTTGAGTGTGAGAATGTGACAAAAGAATGGAAAGTGAAGATTGGTAATACTAGTTTGATAGGAAATGACCTCACAAGGTGGAAATTGTTGCAAAATGAGAGACAAAAAGAAGGAAAAAACTCCATCTCCACATGGAAGTGGATGGTTCCTAAAATTAGGGAAACCTATATCCCTGAAGATAATGAGATTACAACTCCAAAAGAAAAGGAAGAATCTCAGACAAAGACAAACAGATGTAACAACCTATAATGAGGAGTTCTACAAATTGTTCTTGAGATACAAGGTGACAAAGGATGAGAGAATTAAACTCAAACCTTATTTGAATGAGTTAAGATGGATTATACAAGAGGAGATAAGTTTGTTGAAACCTACCATAGTGTAGAAGTTTACCAATTAGCTGTTAAAGTTGGAAAAAAGAGCAAGAAGAAGCATGAAGTCAATAGTAGAGCCAGAGGAAGAGGTAGAGGTAGAGACTCAAGAGGCCAAAGAGGCAAGTATGGTGGTAGAAGGAATGAATCTAGACCAAAAGGAGAGACAAATTTAAGAGAAAAAAGTAATGAATCTAGTGCTACAGGTAATTATGGAAGAGGAAGGGGTCCTAGCAGCAATGGTAGAGGAAGATTCGGAGGAGGTTCTAGTAGAGGTTCCTATTTTTTTAAAATAAAATGATACAACTACCACTAGTTTGGGCATCCTTCTTATAGAATCCCTAATAAAGAAAACTCTTCTCAATCATAAAGAAGAGTCAATTATGTTGAATAAGAAATGAGTAGTGTTGAGTATATCGAGATCAATCTTGATTCAGAGAGTGCAGATAATTTGATGATAATAAGAGTTCTGATTAAACAACTAGTTAGAGAAGAGGCTAAAAATATGAGATAACTCTTCAAGGTGAAGTGTAGGATTCTTGGAAAAGTTTTTAAGTTGATCATTGACTTAGAGTGAACTGATAACATAATCTCAAGGGAAGTAGTGAGAAAAATTGGATTGTCTAGGATACCTTAAGACCATCCTTATAGAGTGACATGGTTGAATAAAGGACATCTCTTAGTCAATGAACAAACACAGATTGAGTTTGCAATTGGAGTGTATAATGAAAATATTATCTATTATGTATTACCCATGGATGAGTACCATCTATTATTGGGGAGACCATGGAAGTTTAATAAGAAAGACATGCACAATATGGAAAAGAACTCCTATTAATTTCAGAAGGATGGAGTAACATACAAGATCCAGTCTTTGGTGTAGGAAGAAGGGGTGAGAACTTGTCCTAATATGTTGGTAGTTGATGGAAAATAATTTATATAATTACCTAAGAGAGAGGAATAAAAATGTTTTGTTGTTATGATGAATCCTATGGAGGAGAATAAAAATGAACCAACACCTTTACCCACGGAGGTGCAATAAAGTTTGTAGAAGTTAAAAGAAATTGTCAGGGATGGATCTCCTGTAGTACTGTCACCAATTATCCATCAGTAAAACCAAAGAAAAACATCTTGAAAATTTGGAGACTATATTAAGGAGATTACATATGGACAAATTAGCCATCAATTTGGAGAAGTGCGAGTTATTGATGCAATAATTGGTATACCTTGGATTTTTGGTCTCACAAGGGACATTGAACATCGATCCTAGAAAAGTGGAGGCTATACTCAAATTGCCTACTCCTACATCTTCTACATAGGTAAGAAATTTTCATGCGCTTGCCCAATTTTATAGAAAGTTTATTAGGGGATTCAGTGCAACGTATGCACCAAACTTAGACACTATTAAAGGTGGGTTGATAAGTAAGTTTAGGTGGAATGAAGAAGCCAATAAGAGATTTGAAATGATAAACAAATAATTATCCACCCAACCTATCCTTGTAGTACCATGTTTTGATACACTATTTAGCCTAGAGTATCATGCAAGCAGTATAGTAGTGGGACTTGTTTTAAGTCAAGAGGGAAGACAAGTAGAATTATATAGTGAAAAAATAAATTAAGCCAAGAAGAGGTAATACTAATATGACCTAGACCTCTATATATTATTCTCAGCCCTTATAAAATTTGAGACATCATCTCCTACCCAAGGAATTTGTAGTGTTCATTGATAACCAAGCCTTAAGTTACATCAAGTCCCAAGAAAAGCTAAGCAATAGGCATATTAAGTGGATGAAATTCCTACAATCCTATACCTTTACTATTAAGAAAAAGAAGGGTCAAATGAACAAGGTTGTTGATGCTTTGAGAAGGAGGCTTATTAGTGTCCAAGAAGTGCATTTTAACAGTATAGGAGTGGAAAGTTTTAAGGACCTTTACCAAGAAGATGAGGGCTTCTTAGAGGCCTACGAGGTATGTATGGAATTCAATAATAATTTTCATAGTCAATTTTCAGACTATACTCTGTAGGATGGGTTATTATTTAGAGGAGGATAGTTATGTGCATCTAAGGGATCTATGATGGAAAATATCATACAAGAGAAGCATACTGGTAGTCTTAGTGGTCATTTTGGTCTCAATAAGAATCTTAATCTAGTTTAGGGATTCTACTACTAGCCTAGGATGCATAAACATGTGAGAAAGTATGTAGAACAATATATTGTGTGCCAAAAAGATAAAAGATAATTATTCTAATGCTTCTCTCTATAGGTCCTTACAAATTCCCAATACACCATGGGAATGTATATGTATGGACTTCATTGTTGTCTTACCAAGGAAAAATTATATATTTGATAGTGTCTTTGTAGTTTATGACTGATTCAGTAAAATGAGCCACTTTATTCCATGTAAAACTACACATGGTGCTAGCTACTTTCCACAATTATTTTTTAGATAATTTGTTAGAATCCATGGATTTCCCCTTAGTATAATTTCAATGAGGGATGTCAAATTCATGGGACATTTTTGGAAGACATTATGGAAAAAACTGGGATATAATATTTCATTTGGATTAGCTCATCATCCCCAAAATGATGTCCAAATAGAGGTCATTAACATGGTGTTTGATAACATTTTTAGGTTCTTGACAAAGGAATATAGACAGGTATAGGATCAAGTGTCACCACAGGAAGATTTTTCCTATAATGAAAGTGTGAATAAAACAACTGGTAAAATTCCTTTTGTAGTGGTCTATGGTGTTCATCCTAGCTATATTTTTGAACTAAGAGACTTAGGAGGCATGGAGAGTAGAAGTGGAAATGTGGAGGATTTCACCAAATTAATGAAGGAGGTACATGATCAAGTAAAAAACAAACTAACAGAAGCTACTAAAAGATTGAAATCCCAAGTGGATGAAAGGAAGAAGAATTTATAGTTTGAAGTAGGAGACTTAGTGATGGTGCATTAAAAAAATCTAGATTGAAGAAATGTGTGCCTAGTAAGTTACATATGAGAAGGGTAGGGTCTTGCAAAGTCCTAGAAAAATATGGAGTAAATGCTTCTAACGTAGATCTACTCACATAGTTGGCAATATCAACTATGATCAATGTGCAAGACTTGATCAAATACAAGGGTCCAATAGTAGAGGGGACTATAAAAATTTTTGTTGTCGAAGAGAAGGTTATTGGTGAAGTAACCTTACCATCCAAGAGAAGGCCACAAGAAGAGAGAATACTGGATTCTAGAATTAAGAAGAAGAGTAGACATGGATAATATATATAACATGTCATCAAATGGAAACACCTACCTAAAGTACAGGCTACTTGGGTTGTAGAAGATGACTTCAAGGAGTTGGGAGCCGATCCTTCATTATTTTCTCCAGATGTAACTTGACTTCTTTGTTCAGCTGGCGCATGGTGAAGAAGCACCTAGGGGTTAGAACCCTCAAGTTTTGTTTTGAAAGACATTTTTATGGTTTTTTTCTTAAATGGGGTCATCTAGGGTTGATGTGATTTGGTTTTGATAGGTTTGTGTATTTTTATGTTCAATTTGGTCCAAGAGACCCAATAGATGTGTTCAATGCCAAAATAGGGCCAAATGTGGAGATGGCACCTAGAATTCTTAGATGGGATTATTTAAAGTGGTTTTAATTCTAGGACATGATTTTTAACTTTCTGGATCCCATTCATTGGGTTAGTACTACAAAGTGATGAAAATTTTAAAATTTGTAAAATTTTGCTTGAGCAGTATTTACAACTTTCAAATGTTGCTCGACAACATTAGGACAAAAATTTTAAATATTCCCTAATGGAAGTTATGGGTCATTTTGGGAATTTTCTTAGGTCTAGGGGATATATTTAAGGATGTCTTAATCCTTGTATAGAGGTTGGACAATTTTTTATTACATTTCCAAGAAGGAGCAAAGTGACAGTTCATGGTGTTTATATAGTTTTACTAAAGTTTGATTTAAATCAATGTAAATTGATTGAATCACTAGATCTTATGTATAATTTAGTTTATGATCTTTTTTTCCTTTCCTTTGAAACACTTTTTTTGTGATTGTATAGTTTTTTGTGTGTAAATAAAAACTAATTATTCCTGGACTGTTCTCTTCTAGTGTAAGGGTTTGGTATGTAAATATGAATTTATGATTAGCTCCCTCTTTTGCATCCTTATCGACCATGGAGGATGGATAGTAGAGCCCATGTATAGTATTTTCATTTTTGTATAGGTTTTGAAAGTGAATTTTTCTATTTTTGTAAGCTTTCCCTAGGCTAGACAATCTGTCCTGGTCTAAGAGAAAGAAGACAAGATTCACTTATAAGATGCATGGTTGGATTGAAGTGAAGGATCTAAAGGGTTGAGAGGATTTTTTGGGTGTTAATAAGGTCCTAGAAGTAGTGGTTTTTATTTATGAATCGATCTCATTAACCTTTTTTTTAATTTGAAGCAATTAGCCATATTTTTAAGTAGAGAATCACATTCCAAGGAAAGGTACTCTACAGATAGTTTGAAGACCCCTAACCCTAAAAATATCTAATTTTGTCAAAAAAGGTATCTAGAATAGTGAATATTTTGGGGGTGACTTTGAGAATTTTTTGAGTTATATAGGTTTAGGAGCCTAATTAGGCCTACAAGGGCTACTAGCTGTATAAATAGTGATCCACTAAACTTAATGGGAAACTAATTGAAGTATGGTCCTAGATCTTCAAGAAAGAATTTAAATTAGGATGAAATTGAATTTTATTCAACACTACCAAGTTACTGGAAGAGTTTGAGATGATTTGTGGGAATCTAACCTAGTAGGTTCTAGGAAGAGTTTATTAAGTTTTTCATAGAGAGGCCCTTGGGAATTGGGGGAAAGAAATAAGTGTTTTCTCCTAGGTTAGGGTTGATAAATAAACCCTTGACAGGTCTAGCAAGTGACCTAAGGAAGAGTCTATATGACTCACGATAGGAGTATCCCGATCAGTTTAGTATTAGAGCCCTGAAATACATTGGCTAGGAAGTATATGTTTGATTTGGAAATAGTAGGTGAGACAAGGATGGTGACCAACGTGAATATTGCATGAAAACATAGATGGAAAAGAAGAGGAGATTAAAATCCTAAGGAAAATATTAGCTAAAATGAAGAGTAAGCTTGGTGAAGTTGAAGCCAAGACATAATAAGTTAGTGAAAAGGTTAAGGAGATAGAAGGTAAAGGGAAATCAGTGGCAGTGAAGGATTCAGAGACAAAGCCTAATCTTTTTTTGCAAGAAGAGCCATTCCTTAGAGATTTGAAATACATAGGTGGAAAATCACTAGAAGGTTTACCCTTGTTTAGTGGGAAAATGGATCCAAAGGTAGTGGTGGAGTAGATAGAATGGTTAGAAAACCATTTTGAGTGTAAGAAATTGACTGAAGCACAGAAAGTTAAGGTAGCTAAGACTATGTTGAGAGGAACTACCCTCACATGGTAGAAGTTTGTGCAAGATGAATGAAAAACAAAAGAAGGAAAGAACTACATCTCCACTTGTAAGGGGATGGGTGCTAGAATTAGAGACATCTATATCCCTGAAGATTATGAGACACAACTCCATAAGAAAAGGTATAATCTCAAACAAATAGAATCATATGTGAACACCTATACTCAGGAGCTCTCCAAACTATCCTTGAGATCTAAGGTATAAAAAGATGATAGAATTAAAGTGGCATGTTATCCAAATGGGTTAAGATGGAGTATACAAGAGGAGATAATTTTTTTGACACCTACCACAGTGTAGAATTCTTACCAATTAGCTCTTAAAGTTGAAGAAAAGAGAAAGAAGAATCATGAAGCCACTAGTAGAGGAAGAGGAAGAGGTAGAGACTCAATATGACACAAAGAAAACTATGGTGGTAGAGGGAATGACTCTATACCACAAGGAGAGACCAACTTGACAAAGCAAAGTAATGAATCTAGTGCCAAAGGTAATTATTGAAGAGGAAGGGGTCCTAGAAGCAGTGGTAGAGGAATATTTGGAGGAGTTTCTAGTAGAGGTTCCTCTATTTAAAACATGAAATGCTAAAAATGCCACTAGTTTGGGCATCCTTCTTATAGATGCTCTGATAATGAAACCTCTTCTCAATTAGAAAGAAAAGTCAATTATGTGTAAGAAGGCACTAGTATTGTGAAGTCTCCTAAGATCAATCTCTATTTAGAGAGTGGAGATAATTTGATGATAAGAAGATTTTTTCAAGGTGAAGTGTAAGGTTCCTAGCACAGTGTGTAAGGTAATCATTGACTCAGGGTCAACAGATAACATAATCTTAGTGGAAGCAGTGAGAAAAATTAGATTGTCTAGGTTACCTCATGACCATCCTTATAGAGTGAAATGGTTAAATAAAGGACAACATGTCTTAGTCAATGAAAAATAATGGATTGAATTTACAATTGGAAGGTATAATGACAATATTCTCTCTGATGTACTACCCATATATTATTTTCATGTCTTATCAAGGGGAAACGTGATAGATGTGACCAAGCGTGCTTGCACAAGCTTCCTAGGATGTCCAATATTCCTAGCCTTCTCAAGACCCTATTCTTCCTCTTAGGATCTCCTTGGTCCTTAATAAACTATTCTTGGACTAATATAATGCCACTCTGACAGTAGGTAACTACTGTGCTTCACAAGGACACAAATATAACCAAATTACACTATACTCTTTCACTCCTTGGATGGTTCGAAGTAAATTTTCAACTTCTCAACTCCACAAGTGTTTGAAAGGATACTTATCATGTTTAACATATTCCTAGGCTCCATATGATCCTATTGGTGATTGGGTATCATAACTTTCTTAAACAATCTCCCAATTTACCTTCAATCTCAGCTTTTAGGCATAATGCCTCTACTAGCCCTATCTGAGAGGTTTTTCCAATTCTTGCAAAATAACCTTAAACAACCCAAAAAATAAAGTGCAGATTCAGATACCATTTTCCAAGACTGAAAATGTTTTGTAGGTCTTAGGGTCCTATGGTGTCTATACAATAGATTCCTAGAATTAAGGATAACTAGGGCTAGTTGGGCTAAATGAATGCAGTCAGATGATTTATGCATGGAAATGTATCAAGATGGATTTGGTAGAGCCTTATCCTTCCTAAGAGGGGTATTTATGACCTATAGGTTTACAAAAAATTATTTGTTTCTTTCTCCCATTTGTATCCCTGCAATCAACCACCATAAATCAACAACAATCTCCTAACCAGGCACTCAAATCTTGCCTAAGGCTTGCCATGAAAATTAGATAAAAAACTTTCATGAACCTACCCTATTATATATACACTATACATAGGATACCCTTCCATATTCCTCCATTCCATGAGGAAATACATGGTGGATATTTATGGGGGATCCATTTCCCTTAGAACTTTCTGGACAACACTAGCTGACTATGCACTAAAAAAATACTTTCCTAACCTATGTAAATAAACACCTTGAAAATTCTTACCAAAGAAAAACATACTGAAACTATCCTAAATACAATAATAAAACACAAAACTTGATGATTCAATCCATTAAATAGTACATGAAAGAAAAAAAATCCACTGTATACTGAACACAAAGTAACAGAGAAAAATTAGACAACTTCAATTCTTCTACATAACACTTAGCCTCAGGAAATGGGCCTCCTCATGGTTTAATATTCCTTTTCCTTATTTTTAGGCTAGTTATACTAACTAAATTTTCCACTCATCGAATGGAATCAAACTTTACAATGTTCTCGAGCAACATTGCAAAGTTGTCAAATGTTGTCAAGCAACATTTTAGCAACTTTTACATCTTTGCCTAAAACTTAGTTTAATTAACTAAAATAATTATGAAATGATGTAAAAACATCATAAAGGCCTTTTTGGAACCAATATAAGCCATGTTAAGCCTTCTAGGCTTCTTGACCCAAATTCCCATTTTGGCTAAATTACACTAAACACACTCAAAAATTTTAACATCTAGTTGGATTGATCCTAGTCTAATCCAACTAGGTAAAAACAAGAAAGACATTCTAAGGTCAAAAAAAAACAAATTACTTGGCTAGGGTCATTAAAAGCCACAAAAACATAGGGATAGGATTTATCCTAGGTGCTCCTGCACCAAGACCATGGCAATTTTATAGGAAAGTGATACACAATGGGGAAACAAACTCCTATTCATTTCAAAAGGATGGAGTAACATACAAGATCTAGTATTTGGTGGAGGAAGAAGGGGTGAAGAATATTCCTAATGTGTTGGTATTTTGTGGAAAATAATTTATAAAATTCCTCACGAGAGAGGAAGAAGAATTATTTGGTGTTATAATGAAGCCTAAGGAGGAGAAGAAGACTCAACCAACACCTTTAGCCATGGATGTGTAACAATTTTTGGACCAGGTCAAAGACATTTTCAAGGATGGGTCACCTACAATCCTACCACCACAGAAAATACAGAGTCGTCAAATTGAATTCATTCCAGGGGCATCATTACCTAATGAAGAAGCTTACAAAATGACTGCTAAGGAGAATAAGGAGATATAAACACAAGAACAAGAGTTACATGAACAACGAATAAGAAAGAAGAGCATAAGTCCTCTTTTAGTTCTAGTGGTGTTAGAATCAAATAACAGAGGTAATGGTAGGTTATGTAATGAATCTAGATAAATACATAGAATCATACTTATATATAGGTTTCTAATTCGTAGGATTGAGGACCTAATGGAATATCTTTGGGGAGCTCAGTATTCTACCAAGTTGGACTTCAAAAGTTATTACCATCAAATCCACAATAAGGAGGGTGATGTGTGCAAGACAACCTTCAAAATCATAGAAGGTCTATATGAATGGCTTGTCATGCCATTTGGGCTTATTATTACTCCTAGAAAATTCATGAGATTGATGAATGAAGTGCTAAAGGACTACATAGTAAGGTTTGTGGTAGTCTATCTTGATGAATTCCTCATTTTATGTAAAACCAAAGAAGAACATCTTGAGCATTTTGAGATTGTGTTAAGGAGATTGTATGATGACCAATTAGCCATACATTTGGAGAAGTGTGAGTTCATGAAGAAATAATTGGTATACCTTGGGTTTATGGTCTCACAAGGGACATTGAAGATGGATCCTAGCAAAGTGGAAGCTATACTCAATTGGCCCACTCCTACATCTAGTAATGATGTAAGAAGTTTTCATGGGATTTCCCAATTTTACAGAAAGTTTATTATGGAATTTAGTTAAATATGTGCCCCTATCTTAGACACTATTAAAGGTGGGTTTAAAACTAATTTTAGGTGGAATAAAGAAGCCAATAAGGGATTTGAAATTTTAAAGGAAAAATTAGCCACCCGACCTATCCTTTTACTACTATGTTTTGATAGATTTCTTATCCTAGAGTGTGATGTAAGCAGTATAGTAGTGGGAGTTGTTTAAAGTTGAGAGGGAAGACCAGTAGATTTCTATAGTGAAAATATAAATGAAGAAAAAAAGAGGTACTCCCATATGACCTAAAACTCTATCATGGATTTGTCCAAGCCCTTAGAAAATGAAGAAATTGTCTCCAACACAAGGATTTTGTAGTGTTCACTGATAACCAAGCCTTAAGTTACATCAACTCCCAAGACAAGATAAGAAATAGGCATATTAAGTAAATGGAATTCGTACAATCTTATACATTTACTATTAAGCACAAGAAGGGTAAAATTAACAATGTTGTTGATGCTTTAAGAAGGAGGTTTCCAACTTTCCAAGAAGTGTAGTTGCACAGTATGGGAGTGGATAATTTTAAGGATCGTTACCAAGAAGATGATGACTTCTCATAGGCCTACAAGTTATGTATGGAGTTCAATAATCATTTTCATAGTCAGTTTCAGACTATACTTTGCAAGATGGGTTATTGTTTAGAGGAGGAAAATTATGTGTGCCTAAGGTATCTATGAGGGAAAATCTCATACAATAGAGGCATAATGGTAGTCTTTGTGGAGATTTTGGTCACAAGAAGAATCTTGAGCTAGTTCAGAGATTCTATTACTATTATAGGATGCATAAAGATGTGAGGAAGTATGTAGAACAATATACTGTGTGCCAAAATTCTAATGGTACTACTTCTAATTCTGGTCTGTATTATCCCTTACCAATTCCCAGTAGGCCATGGGAATGTATCAGAATCAACTTCATTGGTTTCTTACCAAGGAAAAATTATGGATTTGATAGTATCTTTATAGTTGTTGACAGGTTCAGTAAAATGAGCCAGTTAATTCCATGTAAAAATGCACATGATTCTAGCTACATTGCTCGATTGTTTTTAGAGAAATTTTTAGAAACAATGGATTTCCACTTAGCATAGTTTCAAAGAGTGATGTCAAATTCATGGGACATTTTTGGAAGATGTTTTGGAAAAGACTGGGAACTATTCTATCATTTTGCTCAACTTATCATCTCTAGATTGATGGCCAAACAAAGGTCATTAATAGGATCTTATGTAACCTTTGGTTCTTAAAAAAGGAATGGGAATAGGTATGAGATCAAGTGTTACCAGCTACATATAAGTTTGTCTATAATGACATTGTGATTAGAATAATTGGTAGAAGGATTTTTGCAGTGGTCTATGGTGTCCATCCCATAGGTGTTTGTGAACTCAAAGACTTAGGAGGCATGTAGGGTAGAAGTGGACATACAAAGGATTTCACCTTATCAATGAAGGAGGTACATGATCAAGTTAAAAAGACATTGACAGAAGTCACTCAAAGATTGAAATCCAAAGTGGATGAAAGGAAGAAGGAATTGCAATTTTAAGTGGGAGAATTACTAATGGTGTATCTAAAAAAATCCAATTTGAAGAAAGGTGTACATATTAAGTTACATATGATAAGGGTAGGGCCTTGTAAAGTCCTAGATAAACATGGATTAAATTCTTACAAAGTAGATCTTGCCACAAAGTTGGAAATATCACCTGTGTTCAATGTGGAAGACTTGATCAAATACAAGGGTACAATATCACAGGGGACTCCAAACACTTCTCATGTTGAGGATAAGGTTATAGGTGATGTACCCTTACTATCTAAGAGCAAGCCACAAGAAAATATTATACTCGATTCCCAAATTAATAAGAATATACATGGAAAATATATGGAATATCTGATCAAATGGAAAAACCTACCTAAAGAAGAGGCTACCTGAGTTCCAAAATTTGACTTCAAGGAGTTGAGAGTCGTTCCTTCATTACTCTCTCTAGATATAACTTGACTTCTTTGTTCGGAAGGAGCATGGTGTAGGAGCACCTAGGTGTTAGAACACTCAAATTTTGTTTTGAAAGACCTTCTTATGGTCTTTGTCTTAAACAAGGATTTTTAGGGTTCATATGATTTGGTTTTGATAGCTTTGTGTTTTTCATGTTCAATTTGTTCCAAGAGACCTGATAGATGTGTTGAATGCCAAAATAGGTCCAAATGTGGAAATGGTACATGGAATTCTTAGATGAGATAAATTAGAACATTTTAAGTCTAGGACAGGATTTGTAACTTTGTGGAACCGATTCATTGGGTCATTAGTAAAAAATGATGAAAATTGTAAAAGTTGTAAAATGTTGCTTGAGAGACATTTATAACTTTCAAATGTTGCTCGACAACATTAGGAAAAAGTTGCAATATGCCCTAATGGAAGTTATGGGTTGGTTTGGGAATTTTTTTGGGTCCACAGGACATATTTAAGGATGTCTTAATGTTTGTACAGAGGTTGGAAATTTTTTTAGTGCATTTCCAACAATGAGCAAAGTGACAGTTCATGGTGTTTATACAATTTTACTAGATTTTGATTGAAATAAATGTAAATGGATTGAATCCCTTGATCTTATGTATAATTTAGTTTCTTATCTTTATTTTTTTCTTTGTAAATACTTCTTTTTTATTGTGTATAGTTTTTTTTGCATAAATAAAAACCAAACCTTCCTGGACCGTTCTGTGGTAGTGTAAGGGTCTTCTTTGTAAATTTATCTCTATAGTGAGCTCCCTCCTTTGGATCTTTAATGGCCAGTGGAGTATTGAAAGTAGAGCCCCTATATATGTTTTTCATTTTTTTATATGATCTGAAAGAGGAGTTTCTATTTTTTCAATCTTTCCCTAGGTGAGACAGTTTGTCGTACGCTAGGAGCAAGAAGACAACAATCAGCTATAAGATGTAGGGTTGGATTGAACTGAAGGATCTAAAGGTTTGAGAGTGGTTCTTAGGTGTTAAGAAAGTACTAAAACTAGTGGTTCTAGTTTATTAATCCATCTCATTAACATTTGTTTGAATTTGAATAAATTGGCCTAATTATCCCAACTTTTAAGGGCAAAGTCACAGTCCAAAGAAAGGTTCTATATGGATAGTTTGAAGAACTCTAATCCTAAAAAACACTAAGTTTGTCAAAAATGATATCTAGACCAGTGAATATTATTGGGGTTACTATGAGAATTTTTGGATTTATATGGTTTTGAGAGCCTAATTAGGGATACAAGGGCTACTAGCCCTCTAAACAGTGACACATTGAAATCGATGGGAAATTGGTTGAACTATGGTCCTATATCTTCAAGAAAGAGTATATTAGGATGACATTTGAAGTGTATTCAACCCTACCAAATGACTAGAAGATTTTATGATGATTTGTGATAATCTACCCTAGTAGGTTCTAGGAAGAGTTTCTTCACATTTTCATAGATAAGCCCTTGAGAATCGGGGGGAAGAACTAAGTATTTTATTATAGGTTAGCGTTGAGAAAAAAAATGCTTAGTAGGTCTAGAAAGTGACCTAAGGAAGACTCTGGCTGACTCAGGATAGGATCCTTCATGCGTGTGTGTGTGTGTATCAAGGTAAATGTATATATAAGTAAATATGATTTTTAATTTTGCATACTCTCTTATTACTTGTCATGTATTTCTTTCTTTATATAGTTCATTAAATGCTTGAGAAGTCTCCATTCTTAGTAACTATCTTGTATAAGGAGTATTCCTTTGTGCTTTTCTATCTTATAAATATATAATGACCTTAATTTATATGTTTTATATTCGTAAGGATATTATCTCTATTATAACACTATTTTCTAGTTATGTGACCACTCATCTCATGCTACACTTTGAACATTTTTTCTATTATTGAGGTTCCTACCTCCCATAAGATAATAAATTTATCAATGCTTCCTTAATTGAGTAGCCTTTCTAAATATTGTCAGTCTTCCATATCCAATACCTATCTGCACCATTATTAGTTAGGTCATCTACTTTTTAATTTCCTTCTTTATACACGTGATTTATAATAACTTTATCAAAATATTAGAGTAGTTCCAGTTCCCTTCCTATCTTGGATTTCAATTTCCAATTGAGGTTATTTTTGTTAGAATTACATTGATGATCTTATTTGTGAATCCCCTTCTATAACCATCTTTCTTATCCCCAAGTCTTGTATCATATGTAACCAAACAATAAATGCTTTGATTTAAACAATATTGTTTGTTTCCACACCTATTGGTTTAGCAATTTTTAGACATATTATATCACCCCAATGATGAATATTGTACCCTATTTCTCACACCACCATAACAAGAATTCAGATGAGTAGGATCAATTAAGAATTATGTAATCCAATATCTCTTTTTCCTTTTTCCATAACATGCATTTCGTCAAGCTAGAAAACCCTAATTTCTTAACCCAATCTACTATAAAAGTCATATTCTACATTACAACCGATAGAAAAATCCTTGCCTTGGGTAGACATAATTTTTCCTATCACAATCTTGCGAGTAACTCCATCTTCTCCCATTGTTGATAATTTATTAAACATGAATATCCATCATCTACTTTGTATTCACTAGTCTTAGATACTTTCTAGATTAATTTTTCATATCCGTCTTTGGAGTAAAGTTCCTAGATACCAAAATATTGCTGAAGTCTACCAATTATATTCGTATTAAGGGTAAACCTTATGTAGACTTCCACTTTAAACCCAATGAAGGATCCCCATTAGGTAATACTAAATAATCCTTAAAATTCTTTCCAACTTGTTCCTCTAGGATTTTATTCATTCTAAGAAGATTAGGGTTGTTATCTAGTGCCGCATTTAACCCCCCTAAGAATCACTCCAAAATAAGGCTTTTTAACATTCTACAATATCCCATGTAAGTCTACCCAATATTACCTTCCTACTATAAAGTATGAAATTCTATATTCTATATCTTCATGGTTGATTGGTTGATCGAAATATGTTGTATCATTTTGTCATTTCTAGGTATTTCTTCTACATTATTTTAACTCATTTAACATTTTATTCCTTATAGAATATCCATAACATCTTGGCACCTAATGCCTTACTTTTCCATTGTATGTTTTTAATACACATACCTCCATTTTTACATGTTCTTCATATCTTATCCCAATTAATAAGTGCAAATTTATTAATTTTCTGAGACCCGTTGCACAAAAATGGATCTCATATTCCTTTTTAGTTAATTATGTTATGTATTGGGAGAGTTAAAAATGATTTTTGAAGTGTGGTTATAGATGAAAGTAGTTCTTTCAGTACTTTTTTTCTCCCAGTATTAGAAAATAATTTTCCTTTCCATGATTCCATCTTTTGTTCCATTTTTCTCTCTATGGGTTCCCACATTGAGTTTGTTATCATTACTTTGTTGGAAGGTAATCCTAGGTACTTTCTAGGTAGGTTTCCTTTCTTGAATCCAAGGATATTTTAAACGATTACCTCTTCTCTAGCATTTTTATTGAAGAAAAAATATTTATGATTTCGCTTCACTAACCATTTTCAGAGAAGCCATTTAATATTTGTTTAAGACTTTTTTACAAATTTCCACTTCCTTCCTACTACTTTTTTCATATAGTATTGTGTCCATATAAAACTATTGAAGAATAATATTACGAATATTTTATGTCAGCATAATACCTTTAATCTCCTCAAGTTCTTCAACTCTTTTAGTAGTTCTACCTAATTCTTATGCCATGAGTATGAATAAGAAGGGAGATGAGATCTCCTTTCTTTAATCCTTTTGATATTTAAAAATATACCTTCAAGGATCCATTTATCAATATTGAAATTTTGGGACTAGATATGCCGCTGAAAATTAAGTTAACACAATGTTTGGAAAACCCAAAGGCTTTCATGCATTTGCATGGAAATCTCTAATAAACTTTTCCGTAAGCTTTCTTGATATCCAGTTTGAAAAACATTTTGAGTTCCAAATTATGTTGAACTAATTAAATGGTTTCTTGACAAATTATCACTCCATCTAGAATAAATCTTCTTGGAATAAACCATTTTTGCTCTTTTGATATTATAAAGGGTAGAATTTGTTTAACCTATTGGCTTAAATTTTAGCTAAAATTTATATGTTGTATTTCAAAGTGAGATGGGCCTGTAATTGTCTAATTCTTTTAATTTATATTTTTGGGGGATGAGTGTAATAAATGTATCATTAATTTCTCTAAATATTCTACCTAAAATCCTCATACTTTCTAAGGATTTTGTCATCTCCTCATCTCCCCCCTAAGTAAATGCCAATAATTTTGTGAAAAACAAGTTGAGAAACCATCTAGCCCTAGTATGTGGAATTGATTTACAGTTATCTCTACTTTTATTTTTGTTATTGTTTCTATTTACATCCCATTCGGATCTTGTGTGAAATTTTTTGGATATTATTTAGTAATTCCTCTTGCAATTTCAGGTCTGATCTATCCCAAATATTTAAGGTATTCTTGAAATGGGTTGCCATTTATTTTGCAATTTCTTT
This sequence comes from Thuja plicata, assembly GCA_018584345.1. Classification (NCBI taxonomy): domain Eukaryota; kingdom Viridiplantae; phylum Streptophyta; class Pinopsida; order Cupressales; family Cupressaceae; genus Thuja; species Thuja plicata. Next base: position 768,095 of record MU224145.1, read on the forward strand.
TTGGTTTTTTATTATGTTTCGTATTTCCCCTTTAATTATGATATTTTTGGTCATGTTTCTCCTTTCTTTAGTGCTATTTTGGAAATGATTGGAGTTCCTATTTCCCCCTGCTAGCAAATTATCTTAGAGTTTTTCTTCTAGAATATTTCTTCTTTAGTTAGGATATCTTCATTATTTCTAAGGAGTGCTTTATTTTTTAAGTATTTATCCTAGTCCATCCCCTCTTTTATTACTTCTTCATTTAGAGTGTTTATCTCTTCCTCTAACAATTCATTTTCTTTGAAAATGTTTTTCAAATAATCTTTATTCCATGATAATATTTTCTATTTAGTTATTTTTAATTTATTGATATGAAGCAATACATCTTAAACCGCTCTTTATGTGTCTCCTTCAACCATTTCACTGCCAAAACTAGAAAATTTGTCTGATGCAGGAGCGTCCGAGGGTCATAAATTTTGACTCAGATGTGGGTTTTGGCTAAAATCTTATAGGCAGTTGCGTGAGGAGATATTTGGATTGCATAAAAGAGAAAAAATCAATTGGCGGTTGTTTCAACCTTTTTTTTGGAGCAAAAAATATCATCTTCGCCTCCAAAATTGGCCTTTCGTGTTTTTTTCCAGTTTTTTTCCAGTTTTCTTTTTTAATAAATACGAAATCGTGTTTTTGATTTCATGGGTTAGTTGGCAATTCATCTTACCTTATTTGGGTGCATTTCTTGTGAGAAATCGGGATTCGTAGGATGGGTTTTAAAAATTGCTAAAAATGGGAAAATTTTGTTTTCCTGTAAATATACCAATTATGGTAATTTTTGGAATTGTAATAAGTAGCAGTTTTCTTTCATTGTAAAGGTAGAATAACTTGGAGAAGATTAATGAAGAATTTAGAGTTTTGAAATTTTGTGTTGTGCATTTTCTAAATTGTTGTTCTTGAAGGGTTTGGGCTACATCTGTGTCCTGTACAAACACATTTTTGAAATTTGAAAGGGAAGTTATTTTGTTTTAGCTCCTCCTCTATCTCCAATAGCGCAGGGAATGAATCTTCTCCCTCATTTGTCAATATGATAGAAGTTAGTGTATTCTAAAATATTGCTAAGTTACCTCTAAATAGGAACCTATCTAGCCTTTCTATTATTTGGATAAAACCTTTTCTTCTATTATTCCATGTATAGTTAACATTATTTGTTCTGATTAAGTAAAAATAGGTTTTACAAGGACCTGAAACCTTTACAAAAAACCAAATAGTTCAGCAAGTTTTACAAGGACCTGCAACCTAGAGTTTAAAGATAAACAGTATAAAGCAGAAACAACTATGCCTAAGCACCATAAAAGGAAGGAACAGAAAAACATCAAACTGAACAGAAAAAGTCCCAAAGAAACAACAGAAGACAGCAGGGACAGCAAAAAACCCAACCAGGATAGCAAAAAGAACAACTACATCTCTTTTACCAGCTCCTCAGCTTCAAGGACCATGATTTGCATGTTGTTGACCAAAGTTTTCAGCTCCTCTGTTTCTTTGTCCTCCTTAGGACTCTTTTTCTTGGCACTGGCTCTAGTACATGATCCCGGTCCCGTATTCTCCACTATGCTGCTGTCTTTCTCCTTGTTGATCCTTTCCAGTTTATCCATAAGAATTTGCGCATGACCACAGTAGGCTTTAAAGTTTATGAGACATTGTTCCCCTATTTTTTTAATGGATGCCTCCAGTCTTTTAAATTTTTTATGCAAACTCTTAATTTCTTCCTCCTTGTTATCCTTTTCCATTCTGTCTTTAATATGTTTAATTTGTTTCTCCATTGTTTCCACCTGGTTGGCATACTCAGCCTGAGCTTCCGAGTTACCAACAACTTCTTTCATTTCCTTCAGACACTCTGCCACAGGTTTTTCCCCAATCCCCATTCTTTTGAGAATTTTAATGTCCTCCTGTGTTTTCTCAACTTGATTTTTCAAAATAACCTGATCAATAAACATATTATTAATCAACCCAGAAAAACCCTCGATAATTCCTTTATTGTCTTTCTTATTAAGATCCCCTTTTTCCACATTATCAGGATATTCCTTGAACCCAGAATCAACATCTTTATTCTGGTCCAAAAAATCTACCTCCTTCTGAGTATCAATCTTCATCTCCCTCAATTTGTTCAAAGTGTCCTCTTTTTCATTTTCTCTGTTATCTTTATCCTTAGTCTTCCTCTTATCAGGGGTAGTTTCTTCCTCGTCGGAAGTAAGAACAATTCTTTTCCTGCTAGTGTTATTGTTTCTGCGAGTATCCTTCCCCTCAACTCTTTTCCTTTTTTTACCCTCCTTTTTAGTAGTTTCGTTATCAGTCTCAGTTTCAGAATCCCCA
>MU224145.1:770994-801416 GCA_018584345.1 Thuja plicata
GTGTCAATCTTCACCAATCTGTTCCTCTCTTTCTCATTAACCGGAAAAGTCTCCCAGGCTTTGTCAGAAATCAACCTATCACGGTAAAACTTAATACCCTCCGTCCCCATTCCCGTGGCTTCAGCAATGACATCCTCCATAATTTCCATATACTCATCATCCACTAAAATCTTACCCTCCTTCCATGTTTTCTCAAAAATCCTAGTAATATTAGGATTTCCCCCATGCAGGCACTCCAAATAAACAGCAAGGCCTCCCTCTTTCACAATCTTCCACACCTCCTCCTTCTTTTTCCACTTACTACAGCTAATTGGTTCAATACGCTTCTTGTTTCCTCCCATCTTCTCTCTGTAATTTCTGTATTTTTTGTTCTTGACGCTACAGATAATGCCAAAATGAGATTTTTGATAACAAAAAAAGACCCATAAAGCATGCCATCTCCAACTTAAAATCATTGCCTTATACTACCGCCTTTGAAGGCCATTATGACACATCACCTGAATATAATTGGGATTAAAATAACTTTCCATTGATGATGACTTTCTGACGACTCCTCCAGCGCTCATCCTCGAGCATTAATTTAACTTCAATTGGCATATTGTTTCCATCATTCCACTGATCCACTTCATCACTTTTGCATGCGTGATTTTCCGCCCAGTCAGCAAAGCCATTGGCTTCACGGTAATTATGAGTTATAATACAACACTCAAAAGAATTAATTATCTCCCTTGCTCTTTGAATTGTATTATATATTGTCCAAGACATAGGAAACTCATTGTTTAAACAATTTATAATGTTAAGAGAATCCCCTTCGACCCAGACGTTAGTACATCCTTTCTCTTTAGCATAATTAATGCCTTAGAGAGCCGCGCAAGCTTCTGCAATATGATTAGTTTGATGACCAATAGGAATAGATTTTATGCCAATACACACACCATTTTCACTTTTGATAACAATTCCACAACCAGCAACCCCTGGGTTGCCCTTAGAGGCCCCATCAAAATTAACTTTCTGCCAGCCCTTAGGAGGACAGTCCCATCCAGCATCTTCTCTTTTACCCTTTATAATCTTATTGTTAGGTTTACCACTCAAATTCCAATTTTTAAGCACTAATAGGTCATTCTCCTGTTTTGATTTCTTAATTTCATCCTGCAGCATTACATTCTCTCTTATACCTCTTTTAATCTTGTAGAAGACTTCCTTTTCATTATTTGTTTCTATAATCATTAAATTATATTTTTAGACCCATTCTCCGAAGTCCTTTTGAGCTTGTGATTCATTTTTTCTTCCCCCTCTTTTTTTTGAGGAGTGAAATATGACATTAAAGTCACCTTCTTGAATATAAATTTCATCTAGTATTTGCCTAATAAAATTCTCAATTTAGTCTAGACTTATATCTTTTTATTAGTCATTATTGGTAAATAAATATTAATTAGAAGGAACCTAGTTGTATTCTTGACACTCTTGATCAAACCACCTAGCCGGTTTGTTCTTCTTATTAGATTTTCATATAATAGCTTCCTTGGGTTCCATATTGTTTTCAAACCACTAGAGGATCCATGTGCTAAAACACCTTCAATATTCCAAATACTATCCTTACCAAAACTAGTCATCCCTTCATTTCTTAATTTTTTTCTTGAATCCTGATAATTTTGGACTTGAGGATTGTTAAATTATGCTTTATCAAGCATTTCTTGTTAGGGGGATTCATTCCCCTAGCATACCAATTAAATTCCTTCAATTTTCTATGGGAAGGTCCTTCCCCTTCCTTGCATAAAATATAAAGGTATTCTTAGCTTGGTATTTTTCTTCTCCTACCATATTCCTCAATTTATACCGTTATTTCCTTCTTCTCTCTTTTTATCTTCCCATAGTCTGAAAAATCCATATTAATAAAATTTTGGACCAAACCCAATTCATCCCAGACCTAGTTTCTAACTTTTATGTCTTATGTTTCCAAAAAGGATTCATTTTCCACCATTTCTTCATTATATAGCTTCACCGTCTCATTTATTGACTTTTTCCTCGCCTCTTCCACTTCTTTTTTGTCACCTTCTTCTTCTTCTTATATTTCATAGGATGCTCCTTTGGATGGATAAATGCCCATCATTTCGTATACTAGTACTAACTTAGGAGGAATTTTCTCTTTTATATCCTCCTCTTTTATTCCCTTCCTCTAAAACTACATTATTTCCATTCAAACTCTTCTAGATTTTCATTTTATAAATTAGTTTTCCTAAACATGCTTGGTCCAAAATAGGCAACTTCTCTGTAAAATCCTCCTCAGAGGAATCTTCCTGTTCTAATAAGTTATTTAGTATTTATTTATTTTTTGCAATACATGTTCTTACCTCCTCTAGACATCTTTTGTGGTTGTTACTAATCTCTACATCTGGCTTTGTTGATAGATCTTCAATTATAAAATCTCCACTATAATTATTAAAATTTATAGAGATCTCATCGTTCAATGAGAAATGTCCCTTAGGATGAATTGTTTCTTCTACCTTGTTGGTTAAAACATTACCATGTATTAGGTCATTGTAGAATTCAAACGTGAAGAATAGCCACTATTGTAATGTGATCACTTCCAATGATTCTAGAAATTTTCTATTATTATCTATATTTATTAAAAATTTGACATCCCCTTTTTTTAGTGAATTCTCTTCAACCCCTATGAAGGATCCCATTGCTTCACCGATGATATCTAGTATTTCAATGTGCAAGAATTTTGGAGGAAGATATCCTAAGTTGATCCATATTGATAACATCTTTGGTTTGTATCTTTTGGGATTAAAATTAGGGTACCAATCTAGAGCATGAAAAATAAACCTTTATATATTAATGGTTTTCCATTTTTTGAGATTCATTTTTACATTTTATAAATAATAAATTCTCTAGAAGGGAAAAAATACTTACTTAGGGGTCGCCAAAATAAACTCCACTTTGTGTTTAGGCAAAAAATTTGTCAATACTCCAACTGTGGGTCCACAATGTTCCTTGGGATAATTAAACCTTTGTAGTCACTCCTATGTACTAGTGGAAAAATTAGTGCTTCTCTCACCTTTAGTTTTCTTAGCTTGTTTTACTTGCTTGAATTAGAGAAACATCTTTGCAGTTCACTAATTTCTATTTTTGTTTAATTGAATTTGGATTGAAATTTCTTTGAGCATAGGGTATATGATAATCCCCAATATGATTTTTGGAATGTGTATATCCTTCGACACCTTTATTAATTCGATAGGATAATTATTTATATGGCTCATATTTATTTATCACAGAAAAAATTCATTGCCCAACTAGAATTTTATTCACGCCTGGGAAAAAATAGGGTATTGACACAAGGATATTATTAGCCCCAATTGTGATTTTATTCCATTTTTTTTTTCCTTTGTCCTTTCGAACTTCTTATTCCTTCAAAATTTAAATAGTTCTCATTCAATGTTCATCAATGCTTTGGCAGGCGAGAAAGGCTCCCTGCTCTACAATTCATTGTATCTTCGCATTTTACTAGCGAAAACCATTCATAAAAATTAATTGTTCATATTCATCCTAATTATTATTTGATTTCTTTTTATTATTTAATTGATGTCTTTTCTTCAATTTTAATTAAAAAAAATTCAACTATTTGATTAAACTAAATATTATTTTTTGTTCATATTGTTGAGTATTGGAAGGCCAACGAACATTTATCCTATTGTAGTGTTTGTCCTTTTAGCTGTTCGGTTATGAGCTTATAAATAAAGCTCCCCTCCTCATTGTAAATTTATGATTGAGTTAATATAATTCTTCTTCTCTCCGTCTCAATGTAGCCACATTTGTGGTGAACCAAGATAAATATTGTTGTGTATTTGTCATTTTACTTTGTATTTGTTGTTTTCTTTTTTAGCTTTTGAGTCCTTTCAGTTGGTATCAGAGAAAAGGTTGTATAGATTGGAGATCGGGGTTGAATTTCTGGAAAGATGGAGGATACGAAAGTGGAGAAATTCGTAAGCAAGAACTTCAACCTTTGGAAAGTGTAGATGTGTTCCTTCCTGATCAAGCAAGGTTTATCACTCGCACTCTTAGGAAAAACTAAGAAACCAGCTACGATGTCAGATGAAGATTAGAAGAAGATTGATGATAAGACAATGGCATCAATCTTAATTTCGCTATCGAAAATTGTCTTGTTCAATGTCTTGAACGAAAAGACAACAAAATAAGTTTGGGAAAAACTTCAGAACGTGTATGAGAGAGCATGAGCTGCAAATAAAATCTTCATTATAAAGAGACTCTACGAGCTGAAAATGAAGGAAGGGTCTACAATGTCAAATCATATAAATTATTTAAACACTTTATTATGTCAAGCAACCTCAGTTGGTATGACATAAGATGACGAAGCCCTATCCATCATCTTGTTGTGTTTCTTACCCAACAGCTGGGATCCCATAGTTACAGTTGTTAGCACTTCAAATTATACGAAGAAGAAGCTGGTCTATGATGAAGTGCTTGCCACTTTACTTAGAAAAGATATGAGAAGAAGTAACAAATACACCTCATCTGATGATGCTCTTACCATGGCCAGCACCGAGAATAGAGGAAGAAGCCAACAAAGAGGCATAAATAATTACAACTGGCAGTCACAATCAGCTAGAAGATTGCAGTCTAGAGGAAGAGAAGGTAGTTGTTGGTTTTGTGGCAAATCTGGCCATGTCAATAAAGATTGTACAAAATACAAGAAGGTGCAACAAAAATTTTTGGATAGTGGAGCAAACATAGCTCATGATAAAGATGATAGCATCCTAATTATTTCCACAAGAGACACAACATATGAATATTGGGTCCTAGATTCTGGTGCTTCCTTTCACGCCACTTCATGCATGGATTTGTTCACAAACTACCAAGATGGTGAGTTTGGAAAACTTTATTTGGGGGACAATAATTCTTGTAAGATTATTGGAATAGGTGATGTTCTTTTGCATATAGATGGAGGATGTAAATGAATTTGAAAAGATGATCGACATATTCCTATATTGAATAAAAATTTGATTTCCATGAGTCAACTATATAAATAAGGATTTCTCACTACTCTCACAGATAAATGCAAAGTCACTAGTGGTTCTATAGTTATTGAAAAAGGCGATAAAGTGGGTAGCCTTTATGTTGTTGAAACTATTAGTGAGGTGGGAGCTACTATGACTCTTGTGGGCAGCAATGTTACTCTTTGGCATCAAATATTGGGTCACATGAGCAAGAAAGAACTTGAGGTTGTTAAACCGAGATCAATTACCGGGTCTTCAATCCACAGATTTAGAGTTTTGTGAACATTGCCTTTGTGGGAAAGAAAAATTGGTCAGCTTCTTGAAGAATGGCCATGACAAATAGACAACACCATTGGAGTTGACACACTTGAATGTCTTCGATCCTATGGAGGTAACCTCTCACGGAGGGGCGAATTACTTTGTCATGTTTCTTGATGATTGTACAAGGAAGGTATGGATTTTTATGCTTTATCACAAATCTGAACTGTTTTCAAAATTTAAAATATTCAAAGCACTTGTTGAAAATCAAACTGCTCATAAGATTAAATGCTTGAAAATGGATAATGGAGGAGAATTTTGTTCTTTGGATTTTGACAATTTTTGTGCAGACCAAGGTATTCAGAAAATTAAGATTGTTCCCTTTACTCCCAAAGAGAATGGAGCAGCGGAAAGACTCAACCAAAATATCCTTGAGAAAGAACGATGCGTGCTTTTTAATGTTTGTTTAAGAAAGGAGTTTTGGGTTGAGGCTTGCAATACAACTGTGTATCTAATTAATCGAAGTCTTTCATCTTGGTTGGATTTTGTTATCCTGGAAGAGGAGTGGTTGGGTAAGTGAATCTCATCTTCTCATCTTCGCGGGTTCAGTTGAAAAGCATTTGTTCATGTTCCTAAAGAAAAAAGGAGAAAATTGGATTCTAAATCTCAGTAGTGTATCTTCATGGGCTATGGAGAAGATCATTTTGGTTTTCAAATATAGGATTTAATTGAGAAGAAAATTGTGAGGAGTACAGATGTAGTTTTCAATGAGACAATGTTTCCAGCCTTATCAGAGGAAACACCTATAAAAGATCATGTTGCTTTAATGGATTTCACCAAGAATGGTATTGACTCTTCTCATAACCAAAATCCATATCCTCTATATTCTAATATGAAACCCACCTCTGTTCTAGCCCCTGGACCTAAAACATCTTCATCCTCCTTTTCTTCTACAAGTCATGCTCCAATTTCTAATAATGATCATCATCTTCAATCTGATGACACTGTGAATTTGCATACACAAACAGGTTGTGAACAGAATGATCCTTTTATGTAGGATGGGAGACCATAGTTTTTGTTTGAGATCACGGCCTCTATATTTGACAGTGGGATCCCTCTAAGTATTGCCACAACAAATGATTTTTGTGAGGACATGACTCCATTATTAACCCCGTGTGATATGGTCTATTTCCCGTGTGATAGGGTCTATGGCCCGTATAAAGAACATAATCAATGTAGAGTTGAGAGCTCACAAAAGAGGAGGTATTGATAGTGAAGGAAGCATGGCACAAAGGAGGCAAACCTGCACGAAAGGGAGAGTAGTGGTCTTCTCCATCTTGCAGCAGAAATAGAGATGGTAGGTCCATATCATAGCGTACCCACATCCTCCCCTATAGGACCGCATAGGACACACATTCCTCCTTCAGACACGCATTCTATGTCCAACTCCCCAGCCACTGTAGATTCATGTGGTATAAGGACTTCTGTCTTCAACACTCAACATGGTAATTTTCCTTGCATAAAGAGGCAGGGGACACATGATACAATTGAGGAAAATACCAAATTCTATCAACACACAGTCCACTCTATAACAAATTCCAACTTTCAGCATGATGATTCGATGGCTCTTGGACAGAGTAGTGCAATTGGGAAAAATCCAAGATTGAGGAGATCAACCAGGCAAAAGAAAATTCCTTCAAAGTTTGCAAACTATCAACTCTTATTCACTAAAGATGCAGAGCTCCAATTGTTGATTTTGGAGCAAGCTGAACCAACCAATTGTAAATCCGCCTGTCTGAGCAGTGATAAAGATAAATGGATGAATGCTATAAACGAGGAAATGAGTTCGATGGAAGGAAATCACACTTTGGATTTGGTCTCTCTACCACCAAATCGGAAACCCCTTAAGAACAAGTGGGTTTACAAACTGAAAGGTGAAGGTAGAGGTTTAAAATGCTATAAAGCTAGACTAGTGGTAAAAGGATAGGCTTAGCAAGAAGGGATTGATTTCACAGAAATTTTCTCACCGGTTGTTAAAATGACAACTATCTGGACTGGATGTGCAGCTGTCTTGGATCTTGAATTGGAACAACTTGATGTCAAGACTGCATTTCCCCATAGTGATGTGGATGAGGAGCTATATACGGAGAAGCCTCAAGGTTTTATAGACAAAGGGAAAGAACATATTTATTGCAGGTTCAGACAGAGCTTGTACGGGCTCAAGCAAGCCCCACAATAGTGGGATTTGAAATTTGATCGCTTCATGATTGATCAAAATTTCATAAGATGTGAATCTGATCCATGTGTTTATTACAAGACACTTCCAAATGGTGAGTTTGTTATTCTTCTTCTATATGTTGATGACATGTTGGTCACCAGCACAAGCTCTCGAATTGTTGGTGAGCTGAAAACGAAGTTGGCAAGTAATTTTACCATGAAAGACTTAGGGGCAGCCAAGAAGATTCTTGGTATGACAATCACACGGGACAAAAAGAAGAAAGAAATTATCTTGTCTCAAAAGGATTACATTAAAAAAAATTTGGACAGATTTGGCATGACCAATGCAAAGATAGTTTCTACTCCTTTTGCTTCTCATTTTTAGTTGTCTCCTGAATTGTGTCCAAAAACACAAGAGGAAAAGGAATTCATGGACATCATTCCTTATAAATCAGAAGTTAGTAGCATAATGTTTGTTATGGTTTCCACTCATCCCGACATTGCCCATGGGGTGGGAGCAGAAAGTAGGTTCATGAGAAATCTCGGGAAGCTTCATTGGGAAGCTGTTAAATTGATACTAAGATATTTAAAAGGCACTTCAAATTTCACTTTATGCTTTGGTAGCATTAATGAATAGTTTCGAGGATTCACGGATTCAGATCTTGCTGGAGATTTAGATAAGTGTAGATCTGCTACTAGTTACACATTCATCTTCGCTAGAGCTGCTATTAGTTCAGCCTCATGGCTACAACATTCTATTTCTCTCTCTTCAGCTGAAGCTGAGTATTTGGCTCTTTCTAGAGGTGCTTAGGAGATTATTTGGTTACAATGACTACTTAGTGAAATGAACTATCAACAAAATAATTATGTTCTATTTAGTGACGGTCGCAGCGCCATCTTTATGGTTCATAATCATACATCTCAGTGTCATTCAAAACACATTGATATTCCTGCTCACTTTGTTCGATATATGCTTGAAGAGGGGAGGTTGAAGGTTGAAAAGATTGATACCAAAATCAATCCAGGAGATATATTCATGAAATTTGTAACCAAAAAGAAGTTCAAATGTGCAAGAACTTCTATGGGACTTGTTAAGCTAAAGTAGGTCAGCATGTAGAGCAGCGGAATGCCTGATCAGCTGAAATATCCATTGAATTCTGGTGGGAGTTTGTTGAGTATTGGAAGGACAACAGACATTTGTCCTTTTGCATCCTTTGTCCTTTCAGTTGTTCAATTATGAGCTTATCAATAGAGCCCCCCATTCTCATTGTAAATTTATGATTGAGTTAATATAATTCTTCTTCTCTCAGTCTGGACGTAGCCACATTTGTGGTAAACCAGGATAAATATTTTTGTTGTGTATTTGTCATTTTACTTTATGTCTATTGTTTTCATTTTTAACTTTCGAATCCTTTCACTTATCGCCATTATTTAATTATATACTGTCTTCTATAATTGAATAAAATAATTATTTTGTTTAATTATTACATTTCCATAATGCTAATTTATTCTTCTAAAAATAAATAAATTATATTTAATGCTAATTATATTCTTTATACCATCTTCTCATTCATGTTAGTTTGCTAGTTTAATCAATACCTTATCTATCCAGTCTCATGTCAATGTAGTTAGTTCTATTTTTAGTCTTCTATTATTCAATCAATAGTCTATAAAGAAATCAGTTTCATATTCAATCTCCTGTCATGTAGTCTAATTTATCTCATCAATTAGTCTTATGTAAATTTGTCTTAACCATTAATTATCAAATGTCACCTCGTAATTAGAATCGTTCATTAAACTCTAGGAATCTTTAAAAGGAGGGTGGTTCCTCATGTTTTAACAACCATAGTTCTCAAACCTTTGCATTATCATTACTTGAAGGTGTGAATCTTAAAGCCCACATTACATACAAGAGAGTGTTGGAGTATTTCATTAATTAAATTAGTTTTAGGTTAGTTTAGATTAATAAATATATTATAGTTGCCTAGTTAGTTGGGAAGTTTCGTTCCCATAAGTGGTTATGCACAGGAATAATGACTTCATATAAGCCATCGTTAATCAAAGTAAAGATCATCCGATGCAAATCTGAATATATAAAGTTTTGACTATCATCAATACACTGTATTTTCTTTGACTTTTGGTATCAGAACTTAAGGTGATGTAACAGGAGTGAAGTGATGGAGTCTGAGGTATGTGTTGGTTTCTGTAGAAGATTTCATTCATTTAATTGAAGAGGATACGCAGCTGGGAGATTGCAGATGCAAAAAAAAAAAATTGTGGTGGTCTCAGAAGACTCGCTTGTTGATGTTTCTTGAGCAGAACAGATGTCAGTCACATTATTTTTGAAAGAGGATCCCACAGTGTAGAGGGAATAAAAAACGAGTGTGATTGTGGTATGAATGTTTGTTGTAGCCTCATCTTTTTATTTTCATTTAATTCCCCATATCTGTCTCTGGCTCAAGTATATTTATTGGAGCGATTGTGGAAATTAGCATGAGATTACAACATCTTCTTGTGTACATCCTATCCGTGATATAGTCATGTCCATCTATCATGTCGCGAATAATGCAGTAGAATGATAGGTGCTTGATATTGGTTTTGACAACAATAAAAAATATACTGGGGATGCTCCATGCCCTAGACTATTATGTGTGATAGGAGTTTGTTTTCCTTGATACAGAGTTCCGACTAACATTTTTTTCCTGAAGCATTAATGTGGCATCCAATATCATTGTTTGCGAAGTGCTTGTTTTTTTCAATGTGTGTAGAAAATATTTCATTGTAGTTTACTATTCACTACATAAAATTTGTCGTTTCTCTACTATTTATCATCAATACTATTCTGAGAATATATATTAAGAGAGGGATTTGAGATTTAAGGAGTTTTACCTTGGAGTGAAATTCCCGTATTAAGAGAGGGATTTGAGATTTAAGGAGTTTTACCTTGGAGTGAAATTCCGACATACCTACTGCTAGAAAGTTTTGAATCATATAAACAAACCCGTTGAAACTGCCTTAGTTTCTCCTAGAGACTTATGCTCTTTGGTTGGGTTTGGTTGGGTTAAGGATTAGTGCATGAAGTGATTTTATCATATGAATGGAAGCTTATAATTTTGATAGTGAGAACATGGCATTCATCTTGCTGACAAATATAGATTCATGAATTATGGCATGGGAAGAAGAAGAGGGAAATAATTTGGCACCAATATTTCAAGAGACATTATTTTTTAACATTCCAGAGAAACCAAGGATCATCTTTCAAGAGACATTATTTTTTAATCTTCTAGACTTCCAAACAAACGAAGGATCATCTTTCAAGAGACATTATTTTTTGATCTTCCAGAGAAACCAAGCATCATCTTTCTTATATGTGGTAGGGTCTTAAAATGATCACACATTCATCAAATAGATAGATTTTAATAACATTTTCAAGAAAGGTGAAGGAAATGGAGGCAAAAGGTATTTCATCATCCCAATCTAGCTTCTTTCTTAGGGATGATTCGTTGCACGAGGAGCAACTTATTTGTATCCCTTAAAAGTAGAGGCTTGGCAGATTCGTCGTTGAATAAAAGAAGAGGATTGAAATAATTGTGTCCCTAAATAGAAGAGGGGGCTTGGATTCATGATTCTCCCTTCAAGGAGTGAGGGGTGTAGGGTTTGAATATGCTTTGTTGAGAACTTAAGGAGGTTTTAGACACTCTTTGAGAAGATGTGGAATTTTAAAGGAAAGGTGTCTCATGTGTAGGCAAGTCGGTTGTGATTGTTTCCACAACACTTGAGGTGGTTTTAGACACACTCAAAGGATATGTGGACTTTTGGAGGGAAGGCATCTCATGTGAAACACTAGAGGAGGCATTAGACACACTCAGAGGAGATCTGGAATTTCAGAGGAAATGTGTCTCATTGTGTAGGGCAGTTGGGAACACTCATGTGTATATAACTACAGGTTTTGCGGTCAAGATATCTATTGATGCAGGTAGTTCAGTGTCTCTTAGATAATCAAGGAATTTAGGAGATCCACTATCATGATCAGTTTGGTTTTTCTTGGCGAAGCGAGGAGGATTAGTTAGTGCACTTCATCAAATTGTCATGAGCGTTGGGTTTAAAACCCTTCTAACCTCTACTCTTTTTCTAATTAATGTAATAACATGGGGAATCTTGGAGTATTTCATTAATTAAGTTAGTTTTAGGTTAGTGTATACTAGTAAATATAATATAGATACCTAGTTAGTTGGGAAGTTGCACTCCCATAAGTGGTTATACCCATGAATAATGGCTTTATATAAACCAACAAGAATCAAGGTAAAGATCATCCGAAGCAAATATGAATATATCAAGTTTTGAATATCATCAAACAATTATATTCTCTTTGGAAAAGAGAAATCAACAAAGGAATATTGATGATATCTTTTCTGATTTTTATTAATTATTTATTATGCATTAGTTTATCATGTTTAGTCTTTCATTATGGAATGATATAGGAATTTTATGCTTAGAGCGGGATATTTTTTTGCTAAATCCTCTAATCTCTTTTTAATGCACATTATTAGGTTGATTATGTTGGTTTCTTTTTATGTTGCAACAAAACACAACAACCTCTTCTTCTTCTAACTAGTTTTATAGAGAAGCCAACTCTAAATATTACTCCATCCAAGAAAAGGACCAACTAACAAGGACTCTTACAATACTTCTACTCGTTAGGTTCTTCTATACTGAGGGGGGGATACCGTACAATACCTTGAGATATTTCTATGTGGTATTCATCTAAGCAGTAATATCACAACAACTCAACATAACCGAGAGATACTAGACAACTGGCTAATTACTCATTGAACATCAACCATGAAATGGAGCATGAGATAGAAACTCACAACAAACTTATACAAATATAGACTTAATGGATTTATGTTTTTTTATATAGAAACCACAACCAATATGCAACCAGATGTGTAATAATAAAGAAATTATTAGTGTTAGATCAGTGCTTTATCCTTGGGCAACTCTCTAACTCAAATACAATATACCAAAATCAATATTCATCAAAGATTCTAGGCCATAAACACAAATATCCCAAACTCATACTACTCATAGAATCCTAGCATATGTCAGATGAATCTATGCATTAATGAAAGCATTATTTAATCTTATCCTGGATCAAAACTCTCAAATAAGTACATAAACATAGAGAAATTTTATGCTAATGAATCAGAAAACTCATAACTCATGAGACAATGTGACACAAGAGAGATTGGAATTCGGATCTTTGTATTAAGTTTAAAGAATCACCTTCCAGTATACAAGATGTACTGAGAGATAACCTCTTCAATAATCTGCAAGAGATCTTTCAACTTTATTTCTAATTATCACACCTATCTAGTACAAACTTTGCTATATTTCCCTGACTGAAACCTTGCAAAAATGTTTACAATACAAAGTTTCCATCCCCTTCCAATGATCTTGGGAATCCTTTTATAGAATAGGATTAAAACAAGATAGAAATCAACTGGAATGAGGACAAAACAAATGACTCAAGAAAAAGGCAAAATAGAAAGTGAAGTGATAACCACTTTTGTTACAATATATTCAAAATATTTTGTCTTCTGACCGCTTGGGTAGTTGTAACTTCTTTAAGGTTGTTCGGTAGCCTCCATCTAGAATATTTTGTCCTTGATCTTTTTGATGTAGGATCTTTTACCTTTGTCTGTCTTATTCACTAATCAGGAAGCACTGCCACTTGTTGTCTTTTACACACTACCACCTTCTCCTTGATCAACTGCATTATATTTTTCCTTCCGTGATGTATACATCCCATCACTTGGCCTAGTGAAGCTGATGACTTCATCCTTTTTTTTTCTGATTTTAGTCCAACTGAAACTGGATTTCTCAACTTCATCTTTCAAAAATTTGAAGAATGACTTGGATTTATTAATGATTTCAACAGTTTTGACAAACATAAGAGTGCTTTCCATAGTAATAAAACTATTGGTCCTTATTGCCAATGCCTCATTCATTTGTCTCATCCATATGGTTTATTTTTTATTTCATCATTTTTTTTTAACAAGTTAGGAAACATCTCATTATGATCCTTTGAATATTCTTTCCTTAAAGTTTCTACATTTCTCAAAATGATGCTCCTCTTGATCTCCAAGTCCATTAGTCATTTGAAACATTTATAAGTGACAATCAATATGATATCAATATTATTTTTTTCTTTGGATGTAGAATAGAAAAATTTCAATTCTACCCTCTTTCCCTTTTGTCTATCCATTATTAGATCCCACTTACCCTTATCTCCATTAAATTCATCCAATATGCTGACAATCTTCTTTCATTCTAAATAAATGGTAGCAGGACTTATATCCTAAGTGCATTGCATGAAAGTGGCATATATTTTATCAGCATATCTTTGTTGTATCCATGCCTTTGCTTCTTCAAAAATTGCACAGTCTTCATCCCACTTTTTCCTTGATTGTTCCAATTTAGTCCTCTCAGCAATTAGCCTTTTCCTTTCTAATTCCAGGTCTGCATGTGTAGTGGGCCTTGATGCCATGGGAGAAGGGGGATAAGTTATAATTGGTCTTGATGATGAGGGGTGGTGAGGATCCTGTGTAATCATTATTTGGGGAAAAAACTGAGTTATTTTTTTACCTTAGAGGATAGAAATATTTTTATCTTTTTCAATAGACTTTATCACCTCATCATTATAAGCCTTCATAACTATCTCGTATTTTTCTCTTAGGCTTTTGATCTCTTGTTCCTATTTCTCAACTACTTTCATGCTAAATTTTGCTGACTCCAAAGTAAGGCTACCTACTTCTACCCATGAGGCGTATATTACTCTTCTTACCATGAGGCTACCTGCATGTTTGGCATGATGATCTCCACCAGATTCCTTATGGCTCTTCTCTTTTATTTCCCACATAACAAGGGTTGCATGATCTTCATTGAATTTTACTCCCTTGGATGCTTTTTTTGGCTCTGCCTCAGTAGCATGGACATTTTTGTTATCCTTTCTCACAGCATCAAAAACAATAGCATCTACAAGATCCCCTTCTAGAAGTATTAATACTCCTTCCTTTTTGACCAATTCTCTTCCTTCTTTAGGAGTTATATTCTCAAATTTGGATATCATTTCTTATTTTATTTCACTCTCAATTTCCTCTTTACTCCTTGCCAGTTGCTCCTCATGCTTTTGTTGGCACTTCTTCTTGAACTCACTGATATGGATTCTCCATAAGAATTGCAAAAATGCTCTAGCTTTGACAAAGCTATCATCTCAAAGAAAATTTTTCGCTAGCCTATTGTGTCAAGGGGTCTAATTCCTTCCCAATATATTCTTCAACTGTCAAATCCAATGTAGCATGTTTTGGAGCTTCAGGCATTCCTTCTTATAGTTCTTGGGCTGTGACATATATTTGTCCAGCATTTCCCATTTGTAACAATTGTTTTGCTACAACCTGCTCATCTATCTACATTGGAGATTGGGAAGGAGAGTAGATGTTTTCATGTTTTTTTTTTTGTTGTTCCCCTTGTACCTTTTTCCTTTTTAGGGATGGAAATGATTGAGTTCTTGAGTATAGTGGCCTTTTCCCTTTTGGATCAAGGGTCTTTTGGCTTGTGGTAGGACTGTACTATACCCTCTCATTCGGTATACCACATACTTTCCTGGTGGGACATTCATAATAGGAACTATCCTACTCAACATTGCTTTGGACCTCTCTAGATCTGTTTGTAAGATGATAGTCATTTTCTAGTTCAATGCCTACATTATGTCTTCAAACATATCCATTAAAGAATCCATCTTTTTATCCCATGGCTGAAAATATTTGAAGGGGTCATACAACTTATCGAAGTGCTGCACAAAATCTAGGCTTTTATTATATGCACTCTATCAGATCAAATTCATTTCTAATCACATCTTCAGGAAAGTTGAATTTATGGTTCAACACTAAGCACTTTGTCTTCTCCCTAAACATATCTTTAATAAAAGCTTCTGGATCAGCAGATCTTGATATTGCAGTATTGAAATGATAAGGGGCTAAATATATTTACAGGTCTTTCCATCCTCCCTTTGTGATAATGAATTGAAGGGCAGTTGTGATTGTGGGAAAAATGGTTCCTTTCCCTCTTCCTATTAGTGCTTCTTCCTGTAGGCCTCCAATCTTCCTTATTATTTCTGCTATTCCTACATTAACAGGCACTTTGTAAGGTAATATATTAGGGACTCCTCTGAAGCCATAAACTCTTAATACTATTGATACTGCATAAAGAATAACATCAACCCAATTATGTACTATATTCAGTTCTTGATTATATTCCTTTGGCCTCAAGAGTTGTAAAAGTTTCACAAGAATTTTAGGATCATCTGACACAAATAATACCCTAAGTCTAGCGGCAAAACATCGATCAAATGTGATATAAATTTCTTTTTTGTTATCCTAAGACATATATGCATTCCATAATTGTACTGTCATATCCTCGGCATCCTTGACTCTCATCAAGTTCATCTCCTTTTCAAAGTAATCTACCCCTTTAAACAAAAACATGTGCATCAATAGGGAGTACCATGCAAAAGGTTTGGCCAATTCTTTGTTCTTGATGCCTATCAAACCCTCATGTATTAGGTCTGCAACGTATGGACGAAAATAAAAAATTATTGCTAGATGTGGATGTGAAATTTGTACCATCATGAACATATAATCGATGGGCATATCCTTTTCTTCATCATCCCCATGGATTTGACAAAGTACCCCATATACTCCTCTAGATTTTGGAGTAAAGTAATCCAATTTAAAGGGTTATTTAGTGTTTGGACCTGCCATAATCAAATCCCCAACTTTGTTAAAAAATTCCTTTAAGGGTTCACTTCTTAAATAATTCCTTTGGGCTTCATATATCTATGTAAACTCACTGATATCAATCTTATCCATAGGAGTATCCTCATCATTCAACCTAAAAATCTCTCCAATTTCTTCTGTTGTCACACTAATCATAATGTGTAAATCCTTGTCCCTAACAACTCTAGCTATATTGTCATACTTGTCAACTATCTGCATAATCATATCTATTTCCATAAAATTTACAGGCACCACTAATTTGCCTACATCAAACTACCATACATTACTAGTTGGGGCATATGCATTTCTCTGGCTTAAAACTACCTTAAGAAGACCTAGACCAGTCATACCTATACTTGCATCTCTAACCCATTAACCTAAATCATACAGACCTTCGGCAATTTAAAAATGTGGGGTTTTGGGAACTATTTCCTTGATTTTTGTTGAATCATTAGTTGACCTAGTCAATTGTTGTATTAGGTCATCACATACATTTCTTTCCTTGTAGTATATTTTACCCTTTAACTCTCTCCTGTGAAGCATCTTAAATTTAGGGTTTTACAAGTCTAATAATTTAACAATTTCGAGAATAGAATCATGTTACTGCAAACCCTAATATTTCTTCAAATTTATCAAAACTCAGAAACACTTCTACCAAAATATTACCCGTTCTGCAGATGACTTGAAAATTTGAATGTGACTGCTACAACTTTTCTTTGCTCTACAATTCTAATAATTATGCCAAAAAATACTTGAATGATAGATCAAAGAACAATCCCATCACTTCTAAGCATTAAATTTTCACTGCGGAGAAACACACATTCACCATTACTTCAGCTAAGTTTGAAATATCATGGCTAATGGTTCATAATTATTACTTTAGCACTTTGAAACATAAACATTGATATTGACAACTCTCCTTTACATTAGACGGTGCACAAAAATTCTTTTATAATGTCCATCTCCATAGAAACATGTCACAATGGCATGTTCCCTCAAATATTATGTTTCAAATAGTTTTTATTTGAGGCTTTTACACCCACCATTAGATATTTATGTATTTTCTTGAACTTTACCTTACTTTACATTTCTAGAGGGTCCCATCATTTCGAACACATGTCACAACAATGTGTTTCCTTGAAGGTTATATATCTATCACTTTATGCTCAAGGCTTAGCGCTAGCCATCCAATCTTCGTGATCTTTACTGCCTTTATCCCACTTTATAACACGCGGCTTTGATCCTACAGAGACACATGGTGGAATTGCGCAATGCCTCAATGGTTAAATCCACATTAGTTTTGATCAAAGGATTTATGCCAGCCATTGGATCTTTATTAACTTGTCTTATCTTGAATCAAACATATGTCTACTAGTTGCGGTCTCAACTTTCTCAATGTGTCACATGATACCATGATGCATTCCCTTAATACTTAACATCCTTTCATCTAGTATTTGAGGCTTAGTGCCAGCCATTAGATCCTTTTGAAGATGTTGTTGATTTATTTGATCCTTTATTACAATGTTGGGCCTGCATCTTGCCAAGTGTCACAATGGCGATTCCCTTAATGGTTATTTCACTATCATCTTTATTTTAAGGCTTTCCGACCCTTGTTGGATCAGATCTGACTTGTCCTATATTTAACCTTAACTTTACAACCATGCTTGGACCCACTTGGACATGTGTCATTACCACATGAAGCCTTAAAGGTTAACTTCCTACATCTTTCATCCTAAGGCAATGCACAAGTTGTTATATCAAAAAGGATCTACGGTGTTCTTAAGACTTGTATTTCAACTGTATCTGGTCCTGCCAGATACACGTGGCTTCCTGGTGCACTTCCTTAAAACATATATTTTGATCATCTTCATCTGAAGAGAATGCACAAACCATTGGATCAAAAGGAACTTTCTAAACACATGATTTAATATGAACAAAAGATTTGCAGGCTCTCAAACTTAGGAAAAATTAAAATGCTAGAGACTTAGAAACTATTGAACATGGCCCTGCTTAAAAAACACATGGTAGACACATAACTTAAGTGATGAAAAGGGTAATGTAAAAATAGAAACCGCTCCAACACTTAGGGTTTTAAAACAAGATTTACACTTGAAGACTTTAAACAAGGGTTTCAAAATTTACACATGACCTCTTTGAAGCTTGTAGACCAAGGACTCACTTGCTTAGATAAGTTTTCAAATAGACCTAACAGTGGCTCTTTATAGGGATGAATACCTCCTGTAGCTATTGGAAAAATTTAGAATCTCATGGGAAGAAGACCAACTGACTAACAGAAACAAACCAACTCACACAACATAAAGAAAAACTAACTAAGAACAAAAACAACACACTGGAGAAACACACTATATACACAACCTACTATTCCTGGATTATTAGACTTCAAGATAAGTATAACATCAAGAACTATCCATGAATGGGAAATTCTAAAATATTATCAATGAGGTCTTTCAATAAATAAGAATTTTTCCCATACCTCTCATGGATAATATATAGCCCTAGCCAGATTGGTTCAAATTTTCCATGTTTTCCTTTAACTTCCAATATGGCATTCCACATTATGACATAATCTCCCACAAATAATTGTCTTGATACTACCTTCTTATCATACAAGTTTTTTGCCTGCAACTGAATTTTAGTATTTGTCATAGAAGCTTCCCTCCTGGTTTCATCTCATTCAACCAGGTCATCAATTCTCAACTCCATATCACTATCAATATCATCACCATATAATTGGACAAACTTGTACATTTGGATTAGATTATTCTTGGGCAGTCTTTCCTGATTCCCATAAACTAAATCAAAAGGTGCAAATCCTATAGCCCTTTTAGATGTCACTCTGTCTGCACAGACAACCATTGTTAGCTTTCAGTCCCATGCCTTCTTATTTGTATCCAGGACTCTCTTAATGATATTAAGAAGGCTTTTGTTTGTGGATTCTGCTTGGCCATTCCCCTGTGGGTGGTAAGGTGCAGAGTAAGATGTTTGAATGCAATATTCAGCACAAAAATTCATATACTCTTCAGATTTCAAACACATTGCATTGTCTGATATTATATTTTCTGGACACTCAAACCTTGTGATTATGATCTTCAACAAGAAATCTATTACTACTTTACTAGTTTCTCTTTTAGTTGGGATTGCTTCAACCCACTTAGTAAAGTATTTAGTTGCTACAATTATCCATGCATTCCCTCCACTGGATTTAGTATCTATTTCCCCTATAAAACCAATACCCCATTATTGAAAATGGGCTTGGACTTCCACTTGTGTGAGAGATACAGTACCTGAGAATTTTAATTTACCAGAGAAATGATGGTAGGCATCACATTTCTTAACCAATTGATGAGAATTCTTAAAGATACTTGGCCACAATAATCCTTCTCTTAGAACCATATGTGTAGTGGTCTTGGCCATATAATGGCCACCACATACTCCATTATGCATTTCTTGCAGAATCCTATCTACTTGCTCTTTATCAACACATTTTAGTAGAATCCCTTTAGGATTCCTCCACAACAGCTCATCTCTGAACAAGGAAAAATGGATATATTGTAGCTTTAAGGTCCTTTTCTTATTCTCATCCATCCCTTGTGGATAGTTCATTCTTTGTAAGTAATAAATATTATTCTTATGCCAATCATAGTGGTCAAGGTTACAGATAAAAGGTCTTTTTTCTTCCTCTAGGGTATTGACATTATTTGCATCCAAGTTTGTGTTAGCCATCAACTTGGCTAAACCCATTCCTCTAACCAACCTAGTGACTTGAATTTCAATATTAAACTTCTGGATCTTGTTGATCCATCTGCATCGTTTACCTGACACCTCTTATTGGGCGAAGATGTCCTTTACTGATGCTTAGGGTACATAAGCAACTACTGTTGCACCTATTAAATAAAACATAAAATATTTAATAGCTTTTCCAGTGCATAAGCTTGCTTCTCATTTATATCATATTTTGTTCTACAGCCTGTAAGGACTTGCTAAAGAAAGAAATAGGTTGTTCAAACCCTTCCTAATTTTTTTGTAAGAAGACAACAATAGTAGTATGTCATGATGCAAATGAAAAAATGTTCATAGGTTTTGAATATTCAAGACTTCTTAGGACAATGAAATATTTTATAGCTTGCTTTATTTCTTGGAAAGATTGGGTTGCTTCTCCATCCCATTTCTTTTTTGCATCTTTCTTCAGTATTTTGGAAATCGGCCTACTTTTCTCAGCAAAGTTTCTGACAAATCTTCTAATAACGTTTACCTAGCTGAAAAAGTATTGAATTCCTTTAATGTTTCTTTGGAGGGGTACCTATTCAATAATATCTACCCTATCTGGGTCAATTCTAACCCCTTCCTTTGAAACAATATGCCCCAATAATTTACCTTCTGTTACTCCAAAAGTGCATTTCCTAAAATTTAGAGAAATCCCAAATTCAAGGGCTCTTAAAAAAATCTTCTCTAAGTGTTCACAATGTTGTTCCTCCTTTTTAGAATATGTTGCAAGTTCATCTTGATGGAACTCCAAGAACTTCTACAGAAAATATGAGAAAGAAACATCCATGGCTCTCTGAAAAGTCGCACTAGCATTTATTAGGCCAAAAGGCATCCTGATGTAAACATATGTCCCCCATGGTTCAGTGAATGCAGTCTTGAATTTCTCTAATTCCTTGACCATTATCTAGTTATCCCCTTAAAATACATCCATCATGGACATTAATTCACAACCAGTAACACTTTGAAAAATATTCTCCACGTTTGGGAGAGCATAGTTATCCTTGAGGGATGATATATTTAGATTTCTAAAATCCACACTCTGTCTGATATCTCCATTCTTCTTCCTAACAGGAACTAAGTTGGAAACCAAAGAAGAATGTCTTATGGGTTTTATGATTACTGCATCTTTCAACTTCAATAATTCCTGTTCCATTTTGGGTCTTAGTGTGGGTTTTATGGGTCTCTGCTTTTTTCTAAAAGGCTTAGCATCCTCTTTGAAAGGAATCTCATGTTTATATAGATCCTCATTGTATGCCTTTAGATCATCATATGTCCATGCAAAGACCCTTTTGTACTTCCCCAATATATGAATCAGGTCCTCTCTCACTTTTGGTGGCATCTTTCTTCTAATAAATGATTTTTTAGGAACATCAATTGTTCCTACAGTTACTTCTTCCAAATCTTCAGGCTTATTTACACTTTTTCCAGAAAATGAATTGTCCTTATTATCAAAATCTCTTTTTAGCACAACTGACCCTTTTGGTACTTTATTTGATTTCAGATTTAACACTTCCTTGCCTAAAATGGTATCTTTTTGATCTAAAGTTTCTACATACCCACTGAAATCAATCTCTTTGTTCCCAAATTTTTCTTCATAATATATGAATCTCAAAATGTCCACATCATCATCAAAGACTTGCCAATTTTCCACATTATCAGGTATTGAGGGCCTAGATTGAACCTCTACTTTAGAATTACCAAAAAAGGTAATATCTTATGGCATCAAAGCTATGTTTGTAAGAAAGTCTTGCATTCTATTTTGGCTTATATCCATCCAATAAATACCAAATGCATCAAATTTTTCAAGTTCATCCCAGAATGCATTTATGTATTCTTTCAACTTCTGATTCTTTGAAGCATATTTAGACTTGATAGAAGACACTACAAGCTTAGAGTCTCCAATGATTTTGATACATTTAATTCCATGTCTGGCAACTAGTCTCATACCAATCAATAGAGCTTCATATTCTACCACATTGTTTGTACATGTAAATAACAGTGTAAATGAAAATGTGAAAGTCCTTCCTAAGGGAGATATCAATAAAACCCTAGCACTAGCCCCCTCCCTAGAACTAGCACCATCAAAATACATTACCGATAACTTTACTTTGTTTAGATAAATTATTTTTGTCATCAGACAAAAGTGTAGGTTGTAATTTTCTTGCAGATTTCTTTTCCTGCACTTGAAATGATCCCATCTCAGTATCTAAGAAACAATTCATATTATTACCATCTTCTTCCTTAATCATATGAGGATTTCTAGTTTCCCTTGATACATTAATGTTCTCACCATCAATATTGAAAGTGGAAAATGACAGATCCAATTGAATGCTTCCCCCCATTGATACACTCCATTTTCTTGATAACAACATTCAATATTGAGGGTGAATATGTACAACCAACACACTCATTGTTAATACTTTTCCTGAGAAAGCTACCAACTTATAAGGCAATGCCTTAATGATGTCGATGATAGGCACTTCCCTAGACTCCATAGCTTGACACCTCCCATGTGGTGTGTCTACATTCAATCCCACAAATCTCATAAATTATATAGGCATTACAGTATTAGATGCCCTGGAGTCAATCATGTTTTTTTACAACATTTTTCCATTTATCAACAATGTTAAGAAAAAGGGATGTACAGTTTCTATAGTAGTACCAACAATATTGGTATCCAAATAAATCTGAGGAATCTTTGACACAAGCTCATCGAATTCCCTTATGGATTTGTCTTTTTTGTCTGACACTTTCTTACTTGCCTCTGGTCCCATAATCTTAGTGGAGTTAACACCCTTCATCCATGTTAAACCCTTTTGTTTATGTTCTCCTATCCTCATCATTTTTAACAGAGGTACCTTAACACTTATTTGAGACAAAATTTGCCCCATATCCACAAGGGTGTATTTCATGTCAGACAAACCTGATCTTTAATTTATATAATCCTCATCTTGTACTCGAGAAGCCAGTTTGGATTCATCTCCTTTATGTTGTTTATCCTCCCTTTTAGGATGAGACATGGAACTTTCTGGTGTTTTTACCTTTTCTTTATAAAAATTTACACTCGTAGACTTGTTGCCTTTTCTGATCAGAATTTTATTCACACCTTCATCCTGTTTTTACTTTTCATGTGGATTTTTGGTATCTTTAATAAAAATACCGACAGGTTTTCCATCTGCACTTCCAACTATTATGTTTCTTAAATTATAATTTCCCATTTCTTGTGCAATAATGTTTTTTGTGATATAAGAAATTTCTTCATCAGATGGTCTTCTAAGGATAGGTGTCTCATACCATCCCTCTACATTACATCTCATATTATAAATCTCCCAATCTTGTATGTCAGACTCATCATGTTGATACTATATTTCATCATTAACATGTGACGAAGTCATAGCACAACCACTATCATCATATGCTTCCTCTTCATTATCTTCTCGATCTTCACTTACAGAGATTCTAGCAACAATAGCACAATAATCAGGACTATCAGGTGATTGGAAATCCACACAACAAGGATTATCATTGAACATTTTCACAATAGTTTTGTGTAGAGGGTCATGAGTTTTCTCATCATATTTTTCTTTCTTTTGTGGGATAATGGGTTTTCCATCCTTCCATTGAGTAGTATAAGGATAAATTTGCATCCTAGGATGTCTATTGAAATTGCCATAGGAAGGCTTATCATTGTGTGAAATCCTATTGTTACTACTTTCTCCAGTTTTTAAATCTTTCAAGGTATTTAGAATCAACTTAAGGCTATCATCTTATTTTGGTTTAGTATTCAAAGGTTTATCTGATTCTCTTTTATTGTACCTGGTTGGTTTCCAATCTTCTCTCCTACCCACTTTTCCAGAAACCCTTCTGTTTGTCTCACTATTTACTACTACCTTATATTGTTCTCTAATATTTCTAGGGTTCTTATCCCTTAAAAGGTAACCCATTTTTGCATCAAAAGCATTAAGATAAGTAGCAAGACATACATTGTCATTCAATCTCATCACTTGAAGAAACTTGTACATTGCTCTCTGGAATCTGATGTTGAACTTCACCACTTCTTAATTTGACTTCTTATTTATATTTTTGAACTCAGTCAACATGAAACCTTCATTGGTTTTATCCCCATATTGATCTCTAAAACATTCTTTCATTTCATCCATAAATCCAATACATTCATGGGGCAACCCTCTAAACCAGTCCTTGGCATCCTCGGTCAGTGATTGGACAAATAATTTTATCATTATACCATCATGCCCAATCTCATAATCATCCATCATATCCATAAAAAAATTTAAATGCTCCTCACATGTTATAACATTGTTACCAACAAACTTTGGGAGCTTCTCTCTAAACTTTTTGGCAATTTCATTTGGATATCCAAGAATACCAAGGAAGATAAATTGACTATACCTTTCTATATAGACGGGTATTCTTTTAGATGAAATAGTACCTTCAACATTTGATGTTGCAGCATTTGATGTAGTCTCATTTCCTAAATCAATTGGTTTTGGTATAATCATTCCTAAATCTAGAGACATTTTAGGACCAGCACAAATAGGAGGAGGACCAGAGGTACGCCTAAGAAATTCAATTTTGTTTTTTATCTCAAGAGTAGAGGCTTCCAATTTAACCTTCTCTAATTATTTGGCTATGATCTCCCTTTCTCTCTTGGCTCTCTCCAAATCAGTATCCAATTTAGTCATAGGATCCATTCCACTCCCTTTATTCACTGGCTCATTTATTTCAATTGATGCTACTTTTTTTTTACCTTTGTCCTTGTGTTTCTGTGTATTCTACAACTATTGGACAACATGTTCATATTCAGGTATTTTGGGTATAGTAGTAGCATTATTGCTTCTAAATCTCACATTTTCCTTTTCAATTGATTAGATTAAATCTGAACATGTCTAATTATCTCCTCTTTCTCTCTTTTTCTTCTTTCTCTTAAGGAAATATTCTCTTGGATATTTATTTCAAGTTCACCTACTTCAAAAATCTCCTTAGAATCTACGAGATTCATGTTAAATTTTGAAGTTTCCTCCATAATAGTTCTTTCTCTCATGTGATGATGGGCATGAGGTCTTTTAGATGAGGGAGATCTTGGATCACTAGGATCATTCCTATTCTTGTTGCTTATGCTTTTGGATCTGGGCCTTGTTTCATGTCCCTGGAATTTACCATGGACTACCCTCCTAGTATACCTAGGTACATCATCAACTCTCTCACTTTGAGAGTAATACTCACCATATACTCCCAATCCTAGTTGTGTATCTTGTTTAATTTCTATAGTATCTCCTTCAGGATTGGGGAATAGGAGTTTCTATTCTTATGTTCCCTCTCTACCTCCAAGCTTGAGGAGTAGTTCCATCTACATTTTTGTTCATTGATTTCCTGACTCTGGTGGTAGATATAAATTCACCTTCCAATGCATTCTCAGGATGATTCTTCATCTTGGATCTGGTATTTTTATAGCTCATAGTTGTATAATCTTGTATCAAATTATTATAACTTAGCACTAATCCAAAGATTTCTTTGAGTTTCCACCAAAAAACTAGTAGGTAAAATACACACGAACTCTAAGTAATAAATATTTTTCTCATGGAAGGTATTCATGGGGTAACAAATAACAACCAGGGTCTAAGCACTATTCTGATACATTTTCAATGGTAATATAAATCACTGGGATATGAAAAGATAAAACTTTGTACTTCAATGGTCAACCAATTGGTATAATAAGTAAGCAAGCCAAGAGTCTAGCTCAACTTGAAAAAACTTACTCACTTACTGTCGTGTAAAATTATCCCCAATAGAGTCACCATTTTATTCGTTTCTTTTTATGTTGCAACAAAACACAACCATCTCTTCTTCTAACTAGTTTTATAGAGAGGGAACTCCAAATATTACTCCATCCAGGAAAATTAACAACTAACAAGCACTCTTAAAATACTTCTACTCTTTAGGTTCTTCTATACCAAGGGGGGATACCCTACAATACCTTGAGATATTTCTATATGGTATTCACCTAAGTAGTAATCTCACAACAACTCGACATAACCGGGAGATACTAGACAAATGGCTAATTACCCATTGAACATCAACCATGAAATGGAGCATGAGATTGAAACTCACAACAAACTTATACAAATATAGACTTCATGGATTTATGTTTTTTTATATAGAAACCACAGCCAATCTACAACCAGATGTGTAATAATAAAGAAATTATTAGTGTTAGATCAATGCTTTATCCATTGGGAAACACTCTAAGTCAAATACAATATACTGAAATCAATATTCATCAAAGATTCTAGGCCATAAACACAAATATCCCAAACCCATGCTACTCATAGAATCCGAGCATGTGTTAGATGAATATATGCATTAATCAAAGTATTATTTAATCTGATCCTTGATCAAAACTCTCAAATAAGTACATAAACATACATAAATTCTATGCTAATGAATAAAAAAACTCACAACTCACAAGACAATATGAAATAAGAGACATTGGAATTTGCATCTTTGTATTAAGTTTAAAGAATCACATACTAGTATACAAGATGTACTCAAAGATAACCTATTCAATCATCTGCAAGAGATCTTTCAACTTTATTTCTAATTATCACACCTATCTAGTACAAACTTCTGCTATATTTCCTTGACTAAAACCTTGCAAAAATATTTATAATACAAATTTTCCAGCCCCTTCAAATGATCTTGGGAATCCTTTTATAGAATAGGATTGCAACAAGATATGGATAAATTGGAATAAGGAAAAAACAAATGAATTAAGAAAAAGACAAAATAGCAAGTGAAGTGATAACCACTTTTGTTACAATATATTCAAAATATTTTATCTTCTAACTGCTTGGATACTTGTTACTGCTTTAAGGTTGTTTGGTAGCCACAATATGGAATCTGTTGTCCTTGATCTTGTTGATGTAGGATCATTTACCTTTGTCTATCTTATTCACTAATCAGGAAGCACTGCCACTTGTTGTCTTTTACACACTACCACCTTCTCCTTGTTCAACTGCATTATATTTTTCCTTCCATGATGTATACACCTCATCACTTGGCCAAGTTAAGTTTATGACTTCATCTCTTTTGCTATTGATTTCACTCCAACTGACACTGGCTTTCTCAACTTCATCTTTCAAAATTTTGAAGAATGACTTGGCTTTATTAATGATTTCAACAGTTTGGACAAACAGAAGAGTGCTTTCCAAAGTACTAACACTATTGGTCCTTATTGCCAATGCCTAATTTATTTGTCTCATCCATAATGGTTCATTTTTTATTTCACCATTTTTCTTGAACAAGTTAGGAATAATCTCATAATGATCCTTCGAATATTCTTTTCTCAAAGTTTCTACCTTTCTCAAAATGATGCTCCTCTTGATGTTCAAGTCCATTTGTAATTTGAAACATTTATAAGTGCCGGTCAATATGATATCAATGTTATTTTATTATTTGGATGTAGAATATAAGGATTTCCATCTTCCCTCTTTCCCTTCCATCTATCCATTATTGCATCCCACTTATCCTTATCTCCATTAAATTCATCCAATATGCTGACAATCTTTTTTTCTTGTAAATAAATGGAAGGAGGACTTAAATCCTGAGTGCATTGCATGAAAGTGGCATGTATTTTATCAACATTTTTTTTTGTATCCATGCCTTTTCTTCTTTAAAAATTGGATAGTCTTCAACCCACTTTTTCCTTGATTATTCCAATTTTGTCCTCTCAGCAATTAGCCTTTCCCTTTCTAATTCTAGGTCTGCCTATGTAGTGGGACTTGATGCCATGGGAGAAGGGGGTGTTGGTTGTATTTCCTATTTTGGCAGTTTTCCTTGTTCCTTGTCCTGCTCTCTGTATTCTGATGTGCTCAATTCTGTTATCTCTTGTTCATTATTCCCTTACCCATGTCAAGTTTCAGGTTTTTAAGTCTAAACCTTGCTCAATTTGTAAAAACCCTGAAAACCCTTAGTCTTCCAAGTGTTAAATGATAAAAGTAAACCCTGAGTCATGGCGTTCTATTTCAAAGTTACTTTTTCCATTCACTTAAGGCATGTGTTTTAATTTAAGTCACCTCGTCGCCTTACCCCAGCCGACTATTCCAATTTTCTTCCTGACTTGGCATTTTTCTTATGTCACGTGGTCTCGTTCAAAATCAAAATATTCCTTTGGCCTTCTAGACTCAGTGATTCTTTTCATGTTGGGTAGTTGCAAGATAGTTATGTTATAAAGCTTTATAAAGAAGGGACCCACTGCTTAGTCAGGTGATCGCAGGAGATTTTTAACAGTTATTAAAATGTCTTCAGACTTCATGATTACCTTTTGTCGCGTTCTCCCCAAATAAGCCAAAGTTAACAGTTAATTGGAGCCTTCAATCGCGGGGTCTCAGAATAGAACAACGGTTAAGGGATTTTAACTCAGACTTCGCGACTGATCGTCTGTGGTTTGCAGTAAAGTATAGTCGGGATGTCGGCAGAACTAGATGATGACTCAGTCTCTAGTATGTATTAAGTGAACCAATGATTGAGTGACATCTGTCATAAGGTGAATGGATGAGAGAAGGTTATCACATGGTCGCAAGAAGGAGAAATTGGATTCAGCGACAGCAAGACTAAGTACTTTCCCTTCAGTCGCGGTGTCTGAGAAAGATTTAAGGGTAGGCATGAACATATGGCGATTAAATGATGGCCGTAGGATAAAAGGATCAGAGGATCTGACGGTGGTCGCAAAGTCTGAGAAGATAAGTGCCCCAAGAGAAAATTCCTCCCGACTTAGCGATTAAGGTATGTCGCGTAGTCGTCAGAAGTAAAAAGGGGGTGCTTATAACTTGTTAAGGTAAAATCAAATGCTCAGGACTTGATTCCGTGATTGGGCGACTAAGCATTGTCGCATAGTCTTGAAATAGAATAAAAGCATTTGGCGACAGGGAGATAACTGAGAAGCTTAAGGGTAACAGTTAGTCACAAGGTCTCAGAATGAATGATGAGTTACTGTTAACTGTACGCGACTATGATTTCAATTGGGTCGCAAGATCGCCAGATTGTAACTTGGGTCAGCCAAAGGTAAGAAATTGCATTGTCGCCAAGTCTTGAGATGGAACCATGGTTAGTGATAGAGGCCCACAACAAAGAGACTTAATGCAGTCGCGCAGTCACCTGATTCACAAAATCTAAAAGTGGCGGCAGTTTTTTCGATGTGACAGTGTAAATCGTTTAGCAACCAAACACAGACTCGCATTTTGATCACTATACAAAAAGAGTAGCTGAGATGTAACATAGATAATGAATCACAGTGTGACATGTCAGCTCTTTTAAATATTATATGATTGTTTTGAGGATTCATTTTTGAAAATTTGATTTCCTATCAACTTCATGCAACTACGGCTAGGTTTTCTGTTCAAATTCACAGTATGTCGAATTAATGGCAGAACTGATGTTTCCAAATTATGAGCTGCGTACTCTAAATGATGTCTATAAGGAGTTGATGGTGCATTCATTCTCATTCACCATGGTTTTAGTTTTCAGAGCCAAGTTGCTAAGTTTTGAGAAAAAGAGATATTCTGCTTAGTTTATAGTGTTTCCAAAGCTCATCAGAGAATTCTAAATTGTAGAAAATTGTGCACAGAATAGTCAGTTGATTTCAAATATAGATTTGTTTCAATATCGGTAAGAGATTCAGGTTGTTGTAAATATGAGTGGAGCTATGAGTGTTTCTTCGACAAGTGGTGGGAGTGAAGAGGAACAGAAAGGAAAAGCAAGTTTCTCTGATGAGTTTCTCCGTCTCCTGCCAGGTTCAACGCAGAATAAGAAGGCCAATGCTAATGTCCTCCTAGATGAATACAGGAACATCCGAGATGTTGTAACCCCGGGCACAACAGGTTTCTCCCTTTTCACCTATTTCTATAAAAATTCTGATAAGCCCATCCCAGTATCAAACCCTTGGACATGTGGTTTGGCTAGATTGCCTGTTCCTGATGTCTTCCTAGATGTAGACCTATTTTTAGACCTAGCCAATCACTATGATATCCTGACAAAGACCATCAAAAGTGATGATGGCATTGCCCTGCTAATATTAAATAAGAACTCATTCATGCAGGCTTTTGGCTTATTTAGCACCATGTCTACTAAAATTGACATGACAAAGTAGGAGAAGAGGTATAATTCCAAGCCTGGTATTGCAAAAGGCTTATTGTAGAAACATATGTTAAAAGAATTGAAAAATTACTTAGGTCCTATGGTTGAGCCAAATCCATATTATTATAAGGATCTACACTTCTACATTAAGTAT
>MU224145.1:815003-833490 GCA_018584345.1 Thuja plicata
AAAGCAGGAGAAGAGGTATAGTTCCAAGCCTGGTATTGCAAAAGGCTTATTGCAGAAACATATGTTAAAAGAATTGAAAAATTACTTAGGTCCTATGGTTGAGCCAAATCCATATTATTATAAGGATTTTCACTTCTACATTAAGTATAACACTTATCCCCTATGTAGAGTGTTGGGGATAGATGAAGATGCAGAGAAAATCAATGCTGGCATCTTAATGATGGTACTAGACTTGCAAGAGGTGCATTCAAGCACCAACTATGATTACATTCAACACATAATTGATGAAATGCATGAGGGTTTCATTGCAACCCAGAAAATATTAAAGAACCCCAAGGAGAAGGAGCCTAAATTTTTGCATTATTTAGTCCTAATGAACCTCCTCTTATACTTCTATTTTGTAATCATGGATGTTCATAATTTGACTCCTCAAAGATTCTATCAAACAACACCAAATCCTATCCAGTTTTGGGTCAGCATTTGGAATTACACTTCTAGGGATTGTGACTACTGTGCTTTCTAGAATTGGATTGTATATCCAATTGTACAGAGTTTGGGGACAAGCAGGACTAGAGTCCCATTAAAGATCATACAATTGCTCAGGCCTTGTGATTATACAGATAATTGGCCTGAAAAACATAACTGGGGTGATTTCTTCTTGGAGGAGAATTACACCATTATCAGGGTATATGGGTGTATTCACTCACCTCATTTATTACCATACCATGTGCCTGCAAGAGTAGCTGCAATGGAATTTATATGGCATTTGATGTTAACAGATAATGAGCACTTTGCACCGCACAAAAAGGGGACTATAACCCCTAGGCAATTCAAAATTTCTAACTTTACAATTGGCAAGAATTCTATTGATGAAGTGGGTCAATGGTTGGGAAAATATAGAATGGGGGCAGCCCCTTATAGATACATTGATCCAGAGGGTTTCATGGCAGGGGTTAGGAAACTATATACTCCTACCATCCCTAATACCAATGTTCACTGTGAATGCATAGAAGAAGATGCAAAAAGGAACATCTTGGATGAAGATGACATCCACATAAGAAGATTGAGAATCCATGAGTTGTTGAAACTGGAAAAGCAAATAAAGAGAAATGGGTTGTCTTTTGGGGGTTTTTACCCTAACCTCCCATATTTTGATAGGATTAAGGCCATGATAGACAACTATTATGTGCTTGTAGAGCAACTGGATAAAGTCCTGGACAAGAAAGGTGCTCAAACACCTGAACACTTAGAATCAGGGTATGATAGTGGTGATGACAGTGATTATGCATGTCCCATGTATCCTTCACAACAAAAAGCCTCAGAGAAAGAAATGGATGAGATTCCACAGTTGTAGGGAGCAGAAGAACACATTATAGATCTAACAGTTGCTACACAGCCAGATGATGTAGAAGAACCTGCTGCAAAGAGGCAGAGGTTGGAAGTAGGGCAGCCTTCAGTGGAAGGACAAAGCAAGAAAAAGGATAAGGCTAAGGCCTTAGTACCTGGCACTAGGTTATATGACCATAACCTAAGAAAAGAAATCAGAGAAGGCAAGAAGCAATGGCCTGCCCCAGAAGATGAAGTTGAGATACCACTTAGGGCCTGTGTTGATGAAAGATTGCTTCACCAGCAAAAATTACTAGATGATGACAGCTTTGTAAAAATAGAGGAGTTTAAAGACTTCCTAAAATGGCATAAAACAGAGCAGCTCAGGTCCCAATTAACAGTTGATGGGAAAGAAACAATAAAAAATGAAGCCCTAGTGGCCTTACATAATTATGATCCTTAGAATGAGGACATTTCACCTGAGGATTCCAGGAGGATGGTGCTAGCAAGTGGGATATTATTGGCTGAAGGATGGGATTTAGCATCTTCTTTCATTATAGATCAAATCAGAAAGCAGCCAGATCTTAAAATAGCTAGCGAAGTCCAGGTAGGAGACATGATAAAAGGATTTGGGTATAGCCCAAAATCTTAGGCTTTTGTAATGTGGAACCTAAGCCCAAAAGACTAGAAGCCCCAGTTAGTAAATATTCAAGAGAATATGGTGGGCAATCAGATGGTGTGGTCTGTACAAATACAGGGACTGAGAAATCTCTCAAATTATGACACACTGGGCTCAATTGAATGAGGACAAAACCAAACAATTGTCTGAGAGGTATAGTACTTCTTTTGAAGAAACAGGTGCATTGTCTAAGGACAGAGATATGTGCCACATACAACTATACCAGAGGGATCAGATGATCAAGACATTAACAGAAGAATTGGAGGCAAAGCCTGAGGTAGTATATGTACCTACACAACCACCACCAATGCAGATTGAAGATAAGCCTAAATCAGAGGAGGCTATAGAATAAAAGGTGGATGAAGAAAAAGGAAATGCAATTGCTTTGAGGGCATTGAAAGGCATACTAGAACATAGAATTGAGATTCTAAAAGATAAAACTGATGTTGTAGTCAATACATATAATAAGTTGCTAGCTTTGCATACTGAGGCAATGGGGTACCTTGCCATTCTGAACCCTTACTTCACTAAGTGGTCTGCTACAGCAAATTTGTTTGAGAAGTTGTCATCTTTACAAGCTATAAGAACAGATTTTCTTGAAATAGTAGATGAAGTGGGAGATGAGATCAAAAGAGTCAATATTGCTCTCTCATTTTTCAAAGGAAAATTGAACCAGATAGAGGTTAAATTGAGCCTCTTTTCAAATAATTTCAATAGGTTTATTCCTTCCTTAAGGGGAGATGATGACCAAGTAAAGGCTATAGATGCCTGGAAGAGTGAGTTTGACAGCCAGATGCCTAGTGAAGAGGATTTTCTTTTGGGAACAGATGTTGATATAGAGGGAAAGAAAAAAATATTGGATGAAGCCTTCAAAGCAGCGACTGATATCAACAAGTTCCTACTTGATGTCAAGAACATCACTGATGCTAGATGGGATAGGCAAAAGATGCAGGTACAGAGTACTCAGAACTTTGAGTGGCCATCAGATGACGAAGTAAAGGCTCGGGAAGTTATGACTACACCAAAGAAAAATAAGCCTGTAGTTGAAGAAGAAATCTTGGACGATGAGTAGAGTGAACACTTGGCACTGCACTATTCAAGACAAGAGGGACAGTTATTACAAAAGGAGGATGTAGGTGAGTAGGTGAGAAAAACTATCCAGACTCAACATAAATACTACTAGATACCATATACAAATCTGATTACAGTCGCCAAATCGGGAGAAGAACAAGAAATATATATTCATATCTTTTTGATTTAGTCCTTTCACCGCTTCTTCTCTCTCTTTCTTTTTGTCTCTCTTGTAACTTTAGGGTTAGGTTTTTTGTGACCATCCGAAGCTTGTTTCATCCTTAAGGGATTCCAAGATGGTCAAAAACCTATATATAGCAAAAGAGTTGTAATTGTTAAGGGTTTTTGATGTTGGAACATTTTGGAAAGGAGATAATATATTGCAGAGTTCAGATATTATGGGCTTCTGTCTATCTTTTTGAAGTTGTATAATCTTTCATGTATGGAAAGCTGGATCATATAAATAATATACGGTGCAATTTTACTCTCTTCCATTGCTGTCTCTTTATTCTCTGTGTATGCTCTTTTATGTTAAGTTTACAAGGTATTCTGAAGCATTCTGGTTATTAGGTAACTATCTGATTACTTGCAAGTTTCTTTTAAGGAAAGAACTAAGTTTTGTGAGTAGTTTCAAGGAGCATACTACTTTGTTTAAGGATTTGATACAATAGTTTTGAGGTGACAAGGTAATTTGTAAGGCAACTTATCTTAATTTCATGTGAGCTATAAGGTAGTTTACTGTATTTTGTTTCTATGAGATCTTAGCTTATTTGACTTAGTAGCCCAAAGGATAGGCACTGGTTCATAAAATAGTCTGATAATCTATCTTTTTCCAAGTTATTCAAAAATATCAAAACCAATTCAATCAAAATACTTTGTTACTAAGAACAAACAAACTAAACTTGTTAAGGACCTATGTCAGCAGGACAGTGTCCATTTTAGTAATTCCTTGGAGAGTGAATCATTAGGTTACCCCTCCTATTATAAAAGGAAGAAGGATGAAAATCCTTGTATCACTGATTCTTGTTATGCTTACAACTATGGTTTGTATGGTTATATCTTGCATCTGGTTATGCTTGGTTATTTGCAAGGTGATTCATAAGTTGGTTTAACAAAAAATACATAGCAAATCAGTGTCCACATCAACAAATACTGTGTAAACAGCAATCTTAAAAGGTAAAACCGGCCTGAGTATATTTGGAGCTCAAAAATGAAGAAGGATCTTATCCAGTCCTTAGCAATTAGGCTTTTCTTGTCTCTGAATCAGTATTAGAAGGTATGGTGTTCAAGTAGTTATTTCAAGCACTGTGATTCATACAAGAAAAATCCCTAACAGGGGAAATATTTATAATTGGGCTTGATTATGAGGGTTGGTGAGGATCCTATGTAATAATTCTTTGGGGAACAAACTAAGCTATTTGTCTACCTTCAAGGATAGTAATCTTTTTATCTTTTTCAATAGAATTTATCACCTCATCGTTATAAGCCTTCATAACTATCTCACATTTTTCTCTCAGGCTTTTGATCTCTTCTTCCTATTTCTCTTCTACTTTCATTCTAAATATTGTTGATTCAAGATTAAGGCTAGCTGCTTCTACCCCTAAGGTGTCTATTACTCTTCTTACCATGAGGCTACATGCATGTTTGGCATGATCATCTCCAACACATGCCTTATGGATCTTCTTTTTATTTTCCACATAAAAAGGGCTACATGATCTTCACTTAATTTTACTCCCTTGGATGCTTTTTTTGCCTCTACCTCAGTAGCATGGACAATTTTGGTCTCCTTTTCTCACAGCATACAAAACAATAGCATTTGCAATATCCCATTCTAGAAGTATTAATACTCCTTCCTTTTTGACAAATTATCTTCCTTCTTAAGGATTTATCTTCTCAAATATGGATATTGTTTCTTGTTTTATTTCACTCTCAATTTCCTCTTTACTCCTTGGAGGTTTTTCCTCATGCTTTTGTTGGCACTTCTCCTTGAACTCACTGATATGGATTCTGCATAAGAATTGCAAAAATGCTCTAGCATTGACATAACTATCATCAAAAATAAACTTGTCACTAGGATGTTGTGTCAAGGGGTCTAATTCCTTCCTAAACTATTCTACAATTGTCATATCTAATGCAGCATGTTTTGGAGATTCAGGCGTTCCTTCTTGTAGCTCTTGGGCTGTGACATATATTTCTCCATCATTTCCGATTTGTAAAAATTATTCTACTATAGCCTATTCATCTATGTGCATTGGATATTGGGAAGGCGAGTATATTTTTTCATGTTTTTTGTTTTTTTTGTTGTTCTCCTTCTACCCTTTTCCTTTTTGGGCATGGCAATGATTAAGTTCTTGAGTCTAGTGGCCTTTTTTCCTTTTGGATCAAGGGTCTTTTCAGATTTTGGTAAGACTTTACTATACCATCTCCTTTGGTATACCACATACTTTCCCGGAGGGACATTCCTAATAGGAACTATCCTTCTCAACATTTATTTCGCCCTCTCTGGCTCTGTTTTTTAGATGATAGCCCTTTTCTAGTTCAATTCCCACATCATGTCTTCAAACATCTCCATTAAAGAATCCATCTTTTTATCCCATGGCTGAAAATCTTTCAAGGGGTCATACAACTTATGAAAGTGCTGCACAAAATCTAGGCTTTTATTATATGCTATCCATTTTTCCTTTTTTATCTCTTGATCTATCAGATCAAATTCATTTCTAATCACATCTTCAGGAAATTTGAATTAATGGTTCAACACTAAGCACTTTGTCTTTTCCCTGAACACATATTTTATAAATACTTCTCGATCAACACATCTTGATATTGCAGTATTCAAATGATAAGGGGCCAAATATTTTTGCAGGTGATTCCATCCTCCCTTTGTGATGATGAATGGATGGGAAGTTGTGATTGTGATAAAAATGGTTCCTTTTCCTCTTCCTTTTAGTGCTTCTTCCTCTAGGCCTCCAATCTTCCTTATTATTTTTGCTAATCCAATCTTAATAGGCACTCTATAAGGTAATATATTAGGGAATCCTTTGAAGACATAAACTCTGAATACTATTGATACTATGAAAATAATAACATCACCCAATTTATGTACTATATTCAGGTCTAGATTATATTCCTTTGGCCTCAAGAGTTGTAAAAGTATCACAGGAATTCTAGGATCATTAGAAAGCAATAATGCCCTAAGTCTGGTAGAAAAACATCTATTAAATGTGATATAACTTATTTCTTTGTTATCCCAATACATATTTGCATTCCATAATTGTACTGGCATATCCTCATCATCCTTGACTCTCATCAAGTTCATCTCCTTTTCAAAGTAATCTTCCTGTTTAAACAAAACATGTACATTAGCAGGGAGTACCATGCAAAAGGTTTGGCCACTTTTTTATTCTTGATGCCTATCAAACCCTCATGTATTAGGTCTGCAATGTATGGAGCAAAATAAAAATTTATTGCTAGATGTGGATGCAAAATCTGTACCATCATGAGTATAGAATGGATGGGAATCTATTTTTCTTCATCATCCCCATAGATTTGACAAAGCGCCCTATATACTCCTCTAGATTTTGGAGTAAATTAATCCAATATAAAAGGTTCTTTGGTGTTTGCCCCTACCATAATCAAATCCCCAACTTTGTTAAAAATTTCCTTTAAGGGTTCACTTCTTAAATAATTCCTTTGGGCTTGATATATCTCTGTAAACTCACTAAAATCAATCTTATCCATAGGGGTATCCTCATCATTCAACCTAAAAACCTCTCTAATTTCTTTCGTAGTCACACTAATCATAATATGTCCATCATTGTCCCTGACCACTCTCGCTATATTGTCATACTTGTCATCTATCTGCATAAGCATATCTATGTCCATAAAAACTCTAGGCACCACTAATTTTCCTACATCAAACTATCATACATTATTGTTTGGGGCATAGGCATTTCTCTTGCTGGAAACAACCTTAAACAGAGCTAGACCAGTCATACCTATACTTGCATCTCTAACCCATTGACCCAAATCATACATACCTTGACCAATTTTCAAACGCGGGGTTTTTGGAACTATTTCCTTGATTTTTTTTGAATCATTAGTTGACCTAGTAAATTTTTTTATTAGTTAATCACATACATTTCTTTCCTTGTAGTCTATTCTACCCTTAAACTCTCTCCTAGGAGGCATCTTGAATTTAGGTTTCTACAAGTCTTTAATAAATTAACAATTTTGAGAATAGAATCCTGTTACTAAAAACCCTAATATTTCTTCAAATTTGTGAGAGCTCAGAAACACTTGTATCATAAATTACGCATTTTGCAGATGACTTCAAAATCTGAATGTCACTACTACAACTTTGCTCTGCTCAACAATTTTGATAATTATGCCAAAATAGACT
Source organism: Thuja plicata (assembly GCA_018584345.1). NCBI lineage: Eukaryota > Viridiplantae > Streptophyta > Pinopsida > Cupressales > Cupressaceae > Thuja > Thuja plicata. Next base: position 822,479 of record MU224145.1, read on the forward strand.
TGAATGATCGATCAAATAACAATCCCATCACTTCTGAGCATTAAATTTTTACTACAAAGAAACACACGTTCACCATTACTTCATCTAAGTTTGAAAACTTGCGGCTAACAGTTCACAACAGTTACTATAGCACTTTGAATCATAACAGTCGATCTTGATAACTCTCATTTACATTGGACGGTGCACAATAATTATTTTATAATTTTCATCTCCTTAGACACATGTCACAATGGTGCATTCCCTCAAAGATTATGTTTCGAACAGTTTTGATCTGAGGCTTTACACTCACCGTTAGATCTTTATGTATTTTTTTGCACTTTACCTTACTTTACGTTGCCAGAGGGTCCCATCATTTTGGACACACATCACAATGGAACGTTCACTTGAAGGTTATATATCTATCACTTTATACTCAAGGCTTAGTGCCAGTCATCCGATCTTCATGATCTTTACTACCTTTATCCCACTTTATAACCTGTGGTTTTGATCCTACAAAGACACATGGAAGCACCGTGCAATTCCTCAATGGTTAAATCTACATTACTTTTGATCAGAGGATTTACTCCAGCCATTGGATCTTTATTAACTTGTTTTATCTTTAATCAAACAGTTGTCTACTAGCTGCGGTCTCAACTTTCTTAGTGGGACATGTGTCACCACTGCTCGTTCTCTTAATACTTAACATCCTTTCATCTAGTATTTGAGGTTTAGCGCCAGCCCTTAGATTTTTTAGAAGATGTCATTGATTTATTTGATCCATTATTACAATATTGGGCCCGCTGCTTGCTAGATGTCGCAATGGCACTTTCCCTTAATGGTTATTTTACTATCATCATTATTTTAAGGCTTTGCGACCACCGTTGGATCAGATCTGACATGTCCTTTATTTAACCTTAACTTTACAACCATGCTTGGACCCACATGGACATGTGTCATTACTGCACAAATCCTTAATGGATAACTTCCTACATCTTTCATCCTAAGGCAAAGCGTGAGCCAATAAAAAAGGATCTATGGTCATCTTAAGACTTGTATTTCAACATTAGCGGGTCCCACCAAATACACGTGGCTTCATGCCCGAACCGTTGGATCAAAAGGAACTTGCCAGACACATGATATAATATGAACAAAAGATTTACGGGCTCTCAAACTTAGGAGAAATTAAAATTATAGAGACTTAGAAACTATTTAACACGACCACGCTTAATAAACAAACAGTAGACACATAACTTAAGTGATGAAAAAGGTAATGTAAAATAGAAACCACTCAAACACTTAGGGTTTTAAAACAAGATTTATGCTTGAAGACTTTAAACAAGGGTTTCAAAATTTACACATGACCTCTTTGAAGCTTGCTGACCAAGGACTCACTTGCTTGGAATTTTTTTTAAATAGACCTAATAGATTCTATCATATTTTACCTCAATAAAAGAAGAAACTTTGGAAATACATCTTATGAAATATGGTATGGAAGGTCTCCTTCTATGAAATATTTTAGAGTATTTTGAAATAAGTTTTATATTGGATTCTAGATGAAGAAAACCTGGGAAATTTTAACATAAGAACTAATGAAGGTATACTTTTGGAATACTCTACTAAATGAAAATATTATAGATGTTACAACAAGAGACTAAGAGGGATAGTCGAAAGAAAAAATTTAAAGCTTGATGAAGACATTGTAAAGAATAAAGACGTAGAAGTTAGATATGAATGAGATGAATCAACTACAAAGAAGAAAATGTTAAAGAAATAAATATACAAAATGAAATAGAAGATGCTCCAACAATTACTACTAGAACTTTTAGGTATATACAGAAGAATCATTTAGAGAAGTAAGTAATTAAAGACAAGAGCATGGGTGTTATTGTAAGTTAAAAAACCTATGAAACCTAAAAATATAATCATAAGCACAATAAAATAAAGCCAAGTCCAACTATGAAAGAAGGGATGAACTAGAGCGGTGTAAAAATCACCCAAAATAGTAGGATGATGTGTCAATAAAATCGACACATCTCCAATTGACTCTTAAAGGATGATGACTTGTGTAGACAAGTGTCAAACAAATATGGACAACTAATTAGGCTTAATAATCCTAAGTATAATAAAACAAATAAAACAAATGAGTCCCGACTACTAGCCAGATGAGGTACCTATGTACAGTGAAATCTCTCATAAAGTGGTGAAAAATAGAAAACCCAGTGGGAAAAAATCCTCAAAATAAGAGATAAGTGAAGAAGCCTATAAGCCCCCCTAAAAGATGATGATATTGTCAATACATACCGCAAACCAAGAAGATACTATGACCCTCAAAATCTGCATGAATATGATTACCATCTATTGAATCCTCTGAAGTATGAGGACTAGAATCAGGATCTGAATACGACCCCAGATAGTGTGTAGCACCAGAGTATGTAATCACTTGAGTAAAAAATACCTTGTCTTTCAATTTTTGTTTGTCCTTTCTAATCTCCTGATTTGAGGAGCGTGATTTGAAAAAATCGGTTACCTCAATATTATTGTTTTTGAGTAGAAAAGTGAGGTGTTCAATCTATTTTTTCATGCATTGATGTTCTTCATGACTGGTTTTGTTACAAAAGGAACATTTAACTCTCTCAGTAATTAATTTACTTTGTTGAGATGAGTTATCTTTTTTAAAGTTATCAATTTTGTCTTCTTTCTTCCCTTCTTTGTCATTTTTAGTGTTCTTTTTATATCCTTTAGTATTTTGATTCTTTTCATTTCCTGCATTTAGAGATTGTGCCTTATTAGATTTCAAAGTGCACACCTGAATTAACTTTTCTTGTACCCTTGTAAGATCAGCAATCAAGTTATCAAGTGATAGCATAGACCATTAGGCACTAAGGGATCATTTAGTGGAATAGAAAGTAGAGACAAACATAGAAAATTTAGAACCTAGGTTGGAAAGTATAGAAATGATTAATTGATCATATTTCTTGTCAATTCCACAATATTTTAATTACAAATTCAAAGAGTTAAATTTAGTGAAGAAGTCCTCTAAAGTTGAAAAACTAGAAGGAATAATACATAGGACTTTATTTTCCAACTCATGAATTATAAGTTCATCAACTGTCCCAAATAGTTTGTTTAGAGCTTCCCAAACTTTGTTGAGTGTTTACAAGTTATCAACATGGAATACTAATTTATGAAATAGGTTTAAACATAGAAAGTCAAATGCTTGGTCACAATTATTAAAATAATCTTCATTTTCCTTAGTTGCATTAGGCTTTTTTTTGTTCCCATAGCTACCCTATATAAGCCTTTATTCTTTAGTACAAGAATTACTTTTAGCTTCCAATCATGATAATTGAAAGGAGTTAGTTTCTTTGTACAATGCCAAAATGTAGAAATAAAGAAAGAAGAGCACTTCACGAGGAAGTGAAAAAAATAGGAAACACACAATACCCCTTGATTATCTTCCCTCCCCCTCCCCCCTTTTTGTTGACACTTTATAGAAGGAGTGCTTTGTAATCAACCCACAAAATAACACTAAAAATGATAATGCATTAGTGTGTCCAGTGGATCCATGATGAAAAGGCATGCACTTTTGCAAAACTCAATTACAAGTTAATTAGAAAAAGTTATGAAAAAAAAGAATTTTGTCACTTAACAAAATTAACACCTCTACAAAATAAATTTAATGACTAATTTTGCTAAGAACCAGGGGATAAAAAACCATATGACCAAAGGCTAAACTTTCAACCTTCCCTAGCGCAGATACTTTTCAATTTGAAAATCTTTCTCAGTTTATAAATTGAAAACCGAAACCGCGGAATGAAAAGCCAAACCGTTGAAGTGGTTGAAACTGAAACCACCAAATGAAAAGCCAAACTGCTCAAGTGGTCTAAACTGCCCACTTGGCCACTGCCTCTTCAAGCATGACAGCTGAGGTGGGTGGTCAAAAACTGCACAGGGAGCCACAAATAGTGACTATTGCTTATGCGTACAAGTAGAACCAGATAAATTTCGCCGACAGTCCTTCCAAGTTGATGAATGTTGGTCGAATGGTGCCCACAATGCTGCTGCTAGCCACCCGCAATTCCCTGACTCCTAAAACTGCAAGTGTAGGTTTTTCATACTCCATTCACAAGGTCGAAAAGAAAAAAATAGAATAGTACAACTCACCTAGAGGAGGTGAGGGCATTCAAACACCTACACACTACTGATGCCAAGTTCCAAACTATTTGTGAAGACTGAAGGGAAACCTTCAAATTGACTATAATGATAAGTTGCAGATGACTATAATTGATTTGCATTGCAGGGGAGGAAATCACTTTCAAACTCTCTCAAGGATATAAAACTCAAGTAACCATTTGCATTATCTATAGAAAAAATAATCTATCTTTTGGTTGTAAAAGTATTTGTTCAAGGTTTAGAATCATTGACAATATTATTTGACATCCCTAGATCTTATTTGAAGGGAAAAAAAAAAAGGTGAAAGTAAAAGGCCCATCAAAAATATAAAGGATCAATATTGAAGGAATGAGATGGGAAGAAGACTTGGTATTCATAGCTAACATTGGATAGGGAGAAAAGTTTTCTTTGAAAGAAAAAGTAGAAAAGGGTGTAAGAGTCACCATAATAGAGCCCACTCAAAAAAGGGGATCTTAGGAGAGACCTAGAGTAGGAGGACAACAAATATTTAAAATAAGGAGTGAAAAAGAAGAGTGGAAGAGGAAGGAGGATCACCACTAGCAAAGGAGTCTAGACTATTACCTTAAGAAGCCATACCTTTTAAATAAATAACTAGAATATGTAAAATCAGGGAAGCCAACTATATGAAAATCATTTGTTGGAAGATTGTTGAGCATGTCTAAGTTTGGTATTTTTTGTGTGCTGACATTAATGTTAAATGTCATTTTTTGTCAACATACTATTTCTTATTTTAGAAAGTGTGTTTGGTATGTTAAGTAAAGATGATTTCAGTAGTTCAGATTCTATATTGAAGATCGTGAGTTGATATCATGAGGTATTGTTCTATGGTGTCTTTAGATGATCTACAATGGTTTGCGTAAGTTTGGATGGCAGTCTGAGTTGTTATTAATTGATTAAATCTGAGAATGTAGTTCTCTTAAAACATTAGATAAATTCACAATAGAATGTTATCTAATCAAAGTTGAACTTAAAATATATTGTAATCACATAAAAATGGTCATCTAAACCCTAGACCCCTAATCTCAACAATTAATCAAGAAACCCTAATCTTGATAAACCCTAAGTCCTAAATCAAATAGGCAATTATCAAATTTAAACTGATCTGACCTAAACCCTAGGTCCTAATCGATCATCTTACTTGATTAATTAATTAATCCCTAAATCAAATTACATTGGCAAATAAATCTTATGGTAATTATTTAATTGATATCCTGGTTTATTAATTAAATAAAATTGCTAAATTATCAATTAAACAAATAAAAAAGGAATTAAATTAATTAATAAAAATAAAGATGCATTCAAAATCAATTAAATTATTTAAAATGCATATGACATCATCAAATTCAGTTGACTAATTATCAAAATGGAAACAATCCAGTTCCGCTCAGTTAATTGATTCTCCACTATCTATCATTTTGGAAACATTTTGGTTAACTCAAAATGAATTTGGAAGTTTCTGAAAAAGTCTGATCAGTCAGTTCATTCAACTGAATCTTTCGACCAATCACATTGCTTGCACATGGATTGTGCTTCTTCAATCAAATCTGAGCCACTCTTTTCTTTTGATCTCGACCGTCGATTCGAGAGTTATTTCTATTTTAAGAGAAGATCTTTTCCTTCAGAGGGATCCTAAAATTTTTATTATTGTTATTATGTTGCATTTCTCATTCTAGTTATCTTGTATTTTAGCTTTCCTTTAATCATTTAGCTTTAATTGTTAATTTTTATTAAGCATGCAAATCTAATTTAGAGCATATTTCCTTTGGTGCTTTAAAATGAATCAATCACATTTTATTTAGTGCTTAAAAGTGAATCCTAATTAGATTGGATTAACAACAAATCCACATCTTACATATCATCTTAGATTAATCATAATAGATCAAAATCCTTCATTTAGAACAGGTGTAGTCACTGAGTTTGCGATGACCTGAGAGCAAACTCATACTCATCCCTACTAGAAGGCAATGGGTCATTGTCAGTTAGTGTAGTTTTTTTTAAATTTCGTATGGTCTATTCCACTAACCATGTAAATATTTTATTAAAGTGTGTGTGTGTGTTTGTGTTTTTAGCTTGCAGGTATCGACCATAATTCATGCATATATTTCTGGCACCCACCATGGGGCTCGAACCCACGACCACAATTCCTTCTATCTCTATCTATTATTCTCTTAATGCCTTTGAGTTCTGTTTCAGCCCATTCCATCTCTATGCTATCACTTTTCTAATACTTTTACATTTTTTGTAGTGCATTTAATGATTTTTAGCTTGCATGTATATTGCATGTTCTGCTTTTTGGCTTGCATGTAATTTCTATAGATTAAATGTTCTACTTTTTAGCTTGAATTTAATTTTTGTAGATTGCATATTTTTTTTTAGCTTGCATGTCATTTTTGTAGGTTGCATGTCTTTTCTTTTAGCTTGCATATCATTTTTATAGGTTGCATATTTTTCTTTTTAGCTTGCATGTCATTTATGTAGGTTGCATGTCTTTTTTTTAGCTTGCATGTCATTTCTATAGGTTGCATGTTTTGGTTTTTAGCTTGCATGTCATTTCTATAGAATGCATGTTTTACTTTTTATCTTGCATGTCATTTTTGTAGGATGCATTTTTTTTTTTCTTGCATGTCATTTATGTAGATTGCATGTTTTGATTTTTATATTGCATGTCATTTTTGTAGATTACATGTATTTTTCACATTTTAAATTTATAAAAATAACAAGATTTTATTGATTCTCTAACACTCATGGTTGTCTTTGTTTGTTATGTTTTCTATTTTCACAGCCTAACAGTGGTTTGCAGGACGTTATAAATGAAGAAAAAATCATAAACTACTAATGATTTTGATGCAGTACCCTTGTCAAAAACATTGTGCGTCTTCCAAACATTCATGTCTTCTTTTAGTAGTTAGATAACACTTCAAATTTGGTGCTTAAAAAGAATAAATTTTTCTTATGTGTTTGAAGTGTATTCTAGAATTGTAATCCCAAAGAATCGCATGAAATTATCCTCTCCCCTCGCCTTCACAAATCTTGGGTGTAAGAGAAATTCATGTAAATATTTTAGCGTGGCTACCTCCTGAGAGCTTTAACAGAGACGGTGAGAGTGGATTGCCCAACCGGTAACAAGCTAAAGCCAAACCCTTCCAAATTGGTATATAAGAAATGTCATTGTGATTAGTGTCACAATGAACAAGTGTTGATTATATTATACCAGGAAGATCTCCCTTAGTACCCTTGTGGTGTGTAAAAACCTACAAAATGCAACTTCTGTAGGCTGGGAGGCCTCCATAATGGAGCTAATGTACCATAAGTATAACCACCTGAATGGATGCTTTAATTAAAAAAACTTTGTTGCAGTATCCAAAATCCCTCTATCTGCTCGCGTGGAAGGTCAGAGACCAACTAAGACGTCCCACACTTTCACGACTCTTAGTAGAGACAATGGTCCCTTGGGAAGTGATTACCCTTGGGATTCAAAGCTTGGTGTGCCTAAGAAGTGAGTGCACTGTAAGGAGGAGCCCATGCCTCCAAGATTCTAAGTTGTCCGCTATGAGTAGGTGTGGATAAAAATTGGTTCAAGTGGGAATTCAATAGATATTGCCTTGGCTGACCTAGGTTGTGATGTGCTATGTTATTTTTACAACAAATATTCTTCTTGATGTGTCTTGTGTGAGTGAAATATCAAAACACAAATATTGAAAACAAACATCAAAACACTCAAACAACTCAAAAAAACTACACTCTTGGGTGTTAAACTCTCAAACTCTTGTCCAAGATTTTGCATCTATTGTTAAACTCTAAGATCAGTTAAATTGTTGTCCAATTTTGTCTTTCATCATGTTGGTTATATCTAGATTTTCTCAAATATGTGCTTTTACAACATCATCACTAGTTTTCCATTGACTGCAATATGTTGATAGTGTGACTCACTTGTTGTTTTGAAATCTGACATTATTGTGCTAGTCCAAGGTACTTGTTATTGTAATCATATTAGTCAATGTTTTCCTTATCTGGAGTTACGAGAGCAGGTGCATTAACCTTGACTCAAGATCAAAGTAGTTGCTTATCTCTCTCAGTTGGACATTATCTCCTTTGTCGTTTGGTCTTGGACTGAGTCAGCACCTTAGGTATCACCTTAGCATCTATCAGGAAATTAATTGATTCATCATACATTCTCTTCAATCTTCTAAGCAAGCGCATCAAGCCAATCTCACAATGTCCAAAAGAAATTGGGCTAAACCTTATGGTCCTAACAATGAAAAAGAAGAGATTCTTATGGCAGATTTATCAAAACAAATCCAAACTTTGAAATCTGAACTCCAAGAATTAAAGGGGGAAATGGATATGCTATTCAATAAGTCCTCATCAAGTAAAGAGGTATCTAAGCATAGTAAACCTATCTTTGATCAAGAATAGTTTTATGACCATCCTATCTTTGATAAAGAGAATGTAGAGGAAACTATGAAAAAATTAGATGAAAGTCTTTTCTATCCACAAAAGAAAGATATTGCAAGTCAAGAAGAGTCTAATTATCCTTTAGAGAGAGTCTTTACTCCTTTGGGACAATCTTATAAATTAGCATTGGAAGAACTTCTTGAGAATAATCTCATCACATTGCCTCAAGCCACATCATGTGGATTAAGATTCTTGAGTACCTATTGTGCATATCACCGACACAATGAGCATAAAACTTTATCTTGCACGGAGTTGAAACATACAATCCAAGATCTCATAGATGATGGCATAATCAAAGTGGAAAATCCTAATGATTCATCTAATCTCAAGCATGATCAATATCAGGAATCCATGTCTAGCAATGGTTCACATATCACATCTCCTTCTTCCACCATTCCTCCATCTCCTAAAGACTCAAAACCAGCCACACCATCTCTATCAAAGAATGATCCTAATGACGACTATGTCTAACCTCAAGGACTACCTCTAAAAGAGATCCAAGCTAATCAACATACGTCTACAAGTCTTTCTCAAGATTCAAAGATCATAGACCCAAAGCGTCCATGTTCTTCAACGCTTATCATGCCAATTCTAAATGATTGTCCATTAGTGTGTCAAGAATCCTTCATGAAGATTAAAAATCCACCTCATCCTTAGAAGTGGCTCCATGTCAAGAGGGAAATCCATGGTATGAAGAAACAAATATCAGTAATGATCAAGATCAAGACACCGTCCATCCTTATCCAACGGTTGACCAAAGTTCTATATCTTTAGAGTCCCATGATAATTTTATCATCCCCTTCCATTTCTTCCTAGAACACACTCTTATACCTCCTATACCTTGTCCATCTCCCAAGAAAGATCAAGATATACTTTCCACCATCTCTAATAAGCCTATTGAAAATCAAGAGAAAGGTACCCTTTGCACACAGTCTAATGATCCTTGTCAAGATCATAAAATCCCATCATCTCCTTGTCATGATCCTCCATATCCAACTCAATAAACCATCATTCCTCAACATCCCTTATCAAACAATAAATCCCCTCAAGCTTCATCTGCTCCTATCCAAATTTCTCCTATCAAAGTTGCTCATGCACCTATTGATATAAAGATGAATTCTAAAGAGAAGAGCCTTTGCAATATAGCTCACTCTAAAGATGTTAATATCCCTTCCACACCTTATATCACTCCATTCAAGTGTAAGCATCATCCTTCACTATCCTCCAAATCCATCCTTGGTCCTTATATTCCAAGGCGAGAACCTTTAAACCTTTAATCTATATTGGGTCTTTATATCCCTCCATCCCCCATGCCTCTCACTCCTAGTTTGTCATCAACTTACCCCATCATACCTCAAGATTAACAAAGACATGCATCCTTGCATTCTCCCTATCAACCTATCCATATGAACCATCCATATCAGCCCTATTCATCCACTCCCCGGGACTTTTGGAAGCAATTTGCATGTACAATGAAAAATCACAAATACAATAATCCACTTGCATATGAAGATCACTATGTCCAATCTAATTGATATGTGACTACAAATAAAAAGGAAATATTGAAGAGACCACAAGGGTCCACTAAGCCAAGAATAATATCAAAGCAAATATGGGTTCCTGAATCCATCATTGAAGAATTATGTTCTAAATCTAAGCAAAGATTAAAATCAAAGAAAATATGGGTTCCTAAATCCATCGTGGAAGAAATTCATTCTAAATCATCCAAAAGAAAAGGAAAATCCAAAGCTGTGTGGCTTCCCAAGTCTCTTATAAAGGACATGGATACAAAAATAAAATCAATCGTTATGTTGATTCCCAAGTCTTTCTCTTAAAAGGCTTGAACAAAAAGGAAAATTCAGAGTTGACATCCAAGCTTCCAAAGTCTTCCACTTCATCTCCATATAAACATCTCCCATCTTCTAACATTATTCTGGGTCCTCATGTCCCAAAATCCATCACCTTGAATACATCATCCATCTGGGGTCTTGGTGTACCAAGATCCATATCAACTCATACATCAAAGCCTCAAGCTATTCCATCCATTTTTCCTCCATTTGTCCACTACCCTTCAAAGGGTGTGTCAATGTTGATCTTATCACCATACCCTATCCAATATCTTGCACCTACCTACTACCCATCCATTCGATATCCTTATATTTCTCTTATCCACTCCATCACATAAGTCATTGGATACCATCTCCCTTATCCTCCATTTCATTCCCTACCATCACCCTATCAACATCTTTGAGCATACGGGTAAGTGCAAGAAGTTGAGTGCCAATTCCGCGGAAGTCTTGTGGGCTTGAAAGCTACCGCTAGAAACGGGCACCCGTCTTAGGCTCGGACACCCGATCCAAAATTCAAAAAATGGGTACCCATTT
>MU224145.1:834205-851654 GCA_018584345.1 Thuja plicata
GATTTTTTTGATATTCAATCTCTAAGTGCCTCAAATTTTGACATCAATTGACAGACAACTTGAAAATCAAGGAAAACACTTCCACTTTTTGCCCAAAAAGTGGACCCAACTTCTTGCTGGCACCCATACTTTCAATGGCCTTGGCCTACCATAGCATATCCTTCAAAGCAACACTATCTAAAGAGTAAGAAGCTTAAGTTCCTCAATAAAATCAAAAGTACAAAAAATAAAAATAAAAAAATAAAAAGTGCCTTGGTGAAAACCTGGTAAAGAGGCACCTTGGTAGAAAAAGTAAAGATAAATCAATTTGTCCTATGGTGAAAACCACTTCTTGTGGCACCTTGGATAAGTACCATGATGAAAACCTAGCAAACATGCATCATGCATAATTCCTCGTACTCTCTCTCTTCCCTTGGGGGTAAGTTCCTTCCATGTCATCTTATCCATCATATCTTACATCTAGCTAGCACATGATCATCCATGTTCCTTTCAGTGATCTTGACAAGGTTGAGCCTATCGATGAACACTATGCATCTTGACATCCATTATCTTTTACATCAACCTATTCACTTTCTCTCATCCATGGAACCCTATCATGATCTTGCTTATCTCAATCCTATTCTTCCTATCTCTGAGCATTCCTGCCACTAATCCCAAACCATATACTTATACCTCTATCACCCATTATCCTGATTGCACTATCATAGCTATCCCATCACTATCATATCTAATTGACCCCTTGGTCTTGATCAAAATTTAAAAAAAAAAGGGTTCTTAGAACTCTTTTGACATGTACACTCTTTTGGACCACATGCTTTCATGACATCAGGTCATTATCTTATATGTTATCCAGCACTGCTCCATGAGCCTACATTGCTATATTATTTTGTCCCTAGCTTGGGTAATCTTGAGGAGACTGTCCTTGAGGGTCGCATTCACCCTCTTCATCCATCATTGTCGATTTGCCTCATCCATCAAATTTCTAATCCATCTGTATTGATTTATACCTTACTAGACATTGGGGGAAAACCAATCTGATCTTAATTGAGACAAGAGTAATCTCTATAAAAGTCTAAGAATTGTAAAAAGTCCCAAAAAAATGATCATCTTGGTGAAAACCTAATAATAGGTTCCTTGATGCATCAATAAAAAAATTTAAAAAAATGGAAAAAAAAAAAAAAAAATTGAAAAAGAAAAAAATGATGGCAACATAGACATGCTTATCAGGTTTTCAATAATCACATCATCAAGAAATACCCCATCACTTGGGGCATCTCAGCTTCATTGCATCACATCAAGTTGAGATTATCATAAATCAAAAGCAACCCAATCAATTATCTTATACAGTGATGGATACACTCGAAACCAGACAGATTGGTCTTAGACGAGTTATTCATTTCTGAAACTAGGCACATTGATCAAATTGGCTTCATCACTTCAAATCAAGTCAATTTCAGCTAAATAACATCTCGACCAAGTAGGTGAAAACCTGGTAAACATGTGCCTCTTGTACCTTAGTGCTCCATCTATCAATGGTCAATCTTGGCATCAATCCTTTGCTTCAGTTTGTACATAGCTTTCAGTCACTTTCACGACACTCTAGTTCTTCTGAGAACCCTTTTGGCTTGAAATCGATCCAGAGTCATAACCTAGGGGGAATCGAATCAACTTTGTCCTCACAACATGAGTCAAGTCAGTTATCAATTGTTATCATGGGGCATGGTCCCCAATCAGATCACATCTTTGTCCTACACCAGAGTCAATAATCTTATCATTTCTAAAGGACAAATTTCTGCAAACATAAACAGGGGTTTCTCAACACCCTAATCAAAATTGTTTCTTAACACTATCTTTGGACGCATCTGTGTTTCTTAACACACATTGGATATCGCAAATCTAAACAACACATCGATAGAAATCAAACACAAAGCACTGACAAGCACGATGGTCTTTCTCAACACCTCCTACATGTACACATCTGAAAACATTGAAACTGGGTGAAGTGTATTGAACTTCTATTTGTATGCTCTATGTTTTCATTGATTTTTCATTAACATTTTCTTTGTCTACTACTTGTTGGTGTGGTCCTGATGATCCTACAATGTAAAATAAATAGGGTGTATGTGGTAAGAGCTCATGCATTAAGGTGGAAAAGCCTCACATACCTAGATCTTATTTATTTGTACGCCAAGGTGAGGTTGGAACTATCTCCTTGACTGTTATTTCTCTATCTATTTATGCAAGATCGAACTCATGGTTATCTTGGCTTTGAATGCCTCGATACTGGTGTACTCTTGCAAAATCAACTAGAAACAACATTCAAGTCATTTCGGCTTTTGTGCCCTGCTGCTTATGTTAGTTTCTCATATCTTATCCGATGAAAGTCATATTCATATTCTTGTGGTCGCAGTGACACCAGTAAGGATTTTATCGACTCCAATGTTCCAAAAATGCTCGATGATGAAAATTTTCAATGCTAAAGCTTCAGTGACTACACCTTAGGTTGCATTCATGTTAGTCTTGTAACTGCGTCTGCATCTACATGGTATTTAAATCTGCATAATATCAATATTTATCTACAATGTGAAGGATCTGAGGTTCTTATTGATCAATCTTCCTTTCATCAAGTGGTCAGTTGTGTGTGAACATGACACCCCTTTCTAATTCGACTGTCTTGATTCCATTTTGAGGATCGAAATCAAAATCTGAAATTCACCACTGGCACAACCAATAGAAATATCTCATGCCTTTCTTCCAATCAATCTATGTATCATACTTTTGGTCAAATCTCAGTCAACCAAGACCTCTCATCAAGTATACATTCTTTCCTAACCACTTGGGACCTATTTCTCATCAGATCAGCTTCTTCTTGCATCAGGTTATCAATTGAATTGCTTCTCATCACTGAGGTACCTAGCCATATTTTGATTTCATTCCTGAGGGGGCAAGATCAGGACATCAACATTCCAGTGATCATATCCTCAATCAAAACCCCATCGCTTAGGGCATCTCAGCTTCATCGCATCAAATCAAGTTGAGATAATCTTAAGTCAAAGGAAACCTAATCAATAGTCTTATACAGTGGTGAATACACTCAAAACAAGACAAGATTGGTCTTATAAGGGCTATTCATTATTGAAACCAAATACATTGATAAAATTTTCTTCATCGCTTCAAATCAAGTCAATTTTCTTGCTAATCAAATTGCCTAACGATAATCAGTTTCATTACCTCAAATGAAACTGGTTATTTGTTCAAACCAATCAAACAGTTTAAGATTTCCTGATAGATATTTAATTCCATAGCTTCAAATCGAACTAAGCATTTTTTTTATATGTTTTGATCGATCTTCATCCAATCAAGCTTGAAGTCGATCGTCTTCTTCAAAACAATGGTTTCATCGCTTCAAATCAAACTATTATGGGTCTTCTCGCTAACAAGTCTTTGAATCAATCCGCTAATCACACATCAATTCAAAGAGGGGCAAATGTAATCACATAAAAATGGTCATCTAAACCCTAGAACCCCAATCACAACAATTAATCAAGAAACCCAAATCTTGATAAGCACTAAATCATAAATCAAACAAGCAATCATCAAATTCAAACTGATCTGACCTAAACCCTTGGTCCTAATCGATCATCTTACTAGATTAATTAATTAATCCCTAAAATCTTATTACATTGGAAAATAAACCTTATGTTAATTATTTAATTGATATCCTGATATATTAATTAAATAAAATTACTCAATTGTCAATTAAATCAAAAAAGGGAATTAAATTAATTAATAAAAATAGATATGCATTCAAAATCAATTAAATTATTAAAAATGCATATTACATCATCAAATTCAGTTGAATGATTATCAAAACGGAAAAAATCCAGTTCCACTCAGTTAACGAATTCTCCATGATCTATCATTTTGGAAACATTTTGGTTAACGAAAAATCAATTTGGAAGTTTCCAAAAAGACTGATTAGTCAGTTCAGTCAACTGAATATTTTGACCAATCACATTGCTTGAACATGGATTGTGCTTCCTCAATCAAATCTGAGCCACTCTTTTCTTTTGATCTCAGTCGTCGATTCGAGAGAGGTTTCTATAAAAGAGAAGCTCTTTTCCTTCACAGTGATCATAACTTTTGCATTATTGTTATTATGTTGCATTTCACATTCTATTTTTCTTGCATTTTAGATTCCTTTTAATCATTTATCTTTAATTGTTAATTTGTTTTAAGCATGCAAATATAATTTAGAGTATATTTCCTTGGGTGCTTTAAAAGGAGTAAATCATATTTCATTTAGTGCTTAAAATTGAATCCTAATTGGATTGGATTAACAACAAATCTGCATCTTGCATATCATCTTAGATCAATCATAATAGATTAAAATCCTTCATTTAGAATAGCTATAGTCATTGAGTTTGCGATGACCAAAGACCAAATTGATATTATATCAAATCACGTATTCAATATATATCAATATCAATGTATATATATATTTCTCAATATCTAACGAAGACTCAACGTACATTGTTGTGAATGTGATTTGATATGTTTATTAATATGGATCCGCAAGGATATATCAATCTGTTATAGATATTATAATCATCTTACTATCAACCAATATGATAGACATCCTATTTATATAATCTCTAATTAGTATGTGTTCTACAATATGTTTACTATTTTATGCTATATAAATACCATCCTCTATTATAATATTGTCGTTGACAATCTATGTGTTATTGAGCCTCAACTTTATAATTTATGTGTGTTTACAAGACCTGATCAAGTTCACATTATATACATGAATGGGGAGGCATGTCCCCCGTAGAGACATGTCTCTACATAGAATATGTCCACGTAGGGACATGTCTCTACGTGAGAGATGTCTCACTGACACGGATTTGTTATTCAATCTTTTATTACTACTAAACCATGTAATAACTAAACAATACTCAATCTTGCTTGATATAAAGTCTGATTGATAACCAGAGGTTCATAGGAGTTTGGATAACAGTTTGAGTGAAGTATGGTAGAGTTGTTGGTCTTTTTTGTTACAGTGTTCCTATGTAAAATGAATGAGTATTTAGATCATTATGACTAGAATTTTATATTTCAGAGATGGTGAAGCTGCTACTTATATGGTTCCTTATCATTGTGTTCATGACTGGTGTTGTTAATAATTCAAAGTATGAAAAACTATATTTTGTTGTGACAAAGCTTGGTATTTTAGTGTTCATGTTTATTCAAGATGAAGATGAGATTATGTGAATGTTCTGAATGGTATTCATGACTTTTTTAGTGTTCTTAGATCATGTGATGATCGTGTTGTTGGACTGCATTGTTGGATGTGATCTGATTTGATGGTTAGGTAGTGTGTCAGTATTTCTGCATTTAGGTCCTAACTGACTTGATGAAGTAATATGTTGAAAATAATGATTCTGCTTTGGTGAGTCACAAGGGTGTTCATGGATGAATATTCGGGTCCTACCTAAGTCTTAGCCAGCTTGATTTAGATCTCTTAGAAGATTGAGTATAATGTTTATATCTTTTATTAAAATAGGTCTTAGCCAACTTAGTGGTTGATTATTCTTTGTAATTGGTATAAATGAGAAACCATTTTATAATTAATTTTAACTGTGTGAGAGAGAGTGGTGTGGGAAAGTATGTAAGATTTGTTATGCCCATAAAGTATATTTTGTGCTTCATTGGCACTGTATTGGCATTGGAGATGCTATTTTTCAATTTGGTTATAATGTACTATATGTCCACCCCATTGTAATTGAAGATAGATTGGTGAACCCCATTGAGGGCCATATCTATGATTGTATTGCGAGTAGTGAGCTCTAGGTAGTGGGCTTGTTAATTGGGTTGTATGCATGTGGTTTCTTGTGTACCCTTTGTTCTTTATTTTTCTCTTAACCGGGCAATACTTTTAGCAGAGTACATTCATTTTGTGGGTTTGATTCCTACCAGGGTTTTCCCTTAACCAAGTTTCCTCGAGAACAAATCTTTGTGTCATGTGTTCAGTTTTGTAGATGTTGCATTATTATTTATCTTTTAGGTCTAAGTGGCTAAAGTGAAATTAACTAAATTAGGTGTGTAAAATTGATTCACCCCATCCCCCTCAGTTGTGCTTTCCTTCTTTCGGGCCTAACATAATCAACTCCACACCAAACATTAAGGTATACATAGCATTATGATGAAAGGAATGAAACACTTTTGAGGAGGGCTTTGAAGCATTTTGGATCACTAAGGTAGCATCCACTTTTGAAATACTGTTTTGTAAGACTATACAGGACACATGATAAACCTAACCATAATTCACTTGAGGACCTCACAACGATTGACAATTTCAAAGGACTCAAGGATCTAACAAGAATTGACAAGTTCCCTCTTAGATCCTAGACCATAAAAGGTATCGTTCCCTTTCAAAAATTTATCAAGATCATTGTTTCACTTTGATCTACCATTGGGGTAAGCAATAAAAAGATGCCCTACAGAAGGGTAATTTTATATAAAGGGGTCAATTTTTTATATTCAATAACCCAAGTCCATTTTCAAAGCCTGGACTATAAAACAATAGAGACTGGCAAGATATCCTGAGTCATGAGGCTCAATACTAATATAAAATCTATCAAGATTTTTCTAAACATGGATTTAGTAAAAAAGTCAATAGAGAAAAATGTCTCACAAGAGTTAGAAACCCTAAATATAATCTCATCATCCTATAACTTTATAGAGAGACCTGGTAATTGAACCTGCATAGGGATGGCACAAGAAAAACACATACAAGGGTCAAAACTTGAGCTCCATTTACAAAGAGTAAGGATCTACTTCCTCAATAATTATTGGCCTAATATAAGTGTCTTAAGGTAGTTCTCCTTGAGGTAAAATGTGAAGAAAAAAATACCTATCCAAAGGGTTAAGTTAAATAAGGTACCTTTCATAGTCTAGCATAAGGAGTCATCTTTCCTTATAGCTTCAATATTTGTTTTTATTCCAACAAATCTTCCAAGCATGGAGTTCTAAATTTTGACTAGAGTTCTATCTAGGGAGGAATCCTTGATATTAATAGTTGTTTGTAGCTCAAAATGCACTATCTAGACATTACCAAAAGGTTTGAATAGGCCACCTTTAAAAAGCTTTTTATAGAGACTAAAGGAACCATACTCTTACAATCACTAGAAGAAAATTATTCAGAAATAAGGAGGATCCACTCACTTTTCATGAGTCCTATTTGCTAGCACAACACCAAAGCAGAAAACATCATTATGTACTTGAGAGAGTCCCTGCATACGAAGATGAGGAGAATCCTCCTAGGCATTGGAAAAAACAAAGAGATTTCCACTCAATGCTCACAATGCTCTTTGTTGATGAAGATAAATTACGCATTAAAATATTATTCAATTTTTTCAAACTGATGAATTAAAATATATATTGATAAAAAATGGGCATTTGCTTTTATGTGGATCTTTCAAACAATTCAATGTTCACACCAATGATTCCCTTTCAAAATTTCTCTCAAAGATAGGTTCATAGAGCCACATAGCCCACGTTAGTATAAGAATTTAGCCAAACATCTCATGGTTTTTTATCTCCATTGGAAGATATATCCTCACATCTCATTTTCTATATTTCCCATAGCGGCCCCCATGAACGCGAGAAATACACCTCGTCATCGATGATATCTTCCTCTAGTTGTGGTGTGGCATCTGTTTGACGCACAGGAGATCCAGCGCCCAAAAACAATACAAGATTATCATATTCAGACTGTATTTGATTTAGTTCTTCTTGTGTGACTGCTAATTGGGAATTCAGGTTGGCAATTTCCTTGAGCAGTTGACGAACATCTTTGGCACAGCCGTTCACGGGGTCTTTCACCCTTTCACTCGCTTCATACACAATGCTATTTACTGCTTCTGCTCTTTGTCCAACTTCAATACCCTGAAACAAATTCACACCGAAACCATAAGGTGACTATAGATATATTAGCTTTACCGAAATTGATATATTACAAAGAAATTAAGATGTATACGTGATATCTAACGTAGGTTCTATGTGGCGTCTGTTGCAAATATTTAAATCGAGGAATCAATCAAGGTTATATGACAAGCAATGAAGTCACGAAAATAGAACGAAATAAATTAATGCTCTCCTAAACAGTAAAACGGTCAACTCTCAATAGCAGCATATTACCCATGATCATTTTTTTTTTCTTTTTTTTGGCGTATAATCACGGTAAGTTTCCCTAAAACAAATTGAACAGTAAGCGGTCATTAAAAGTCTGCATTGCAAGAATCATACAGTGGTTCCTTATTTCAAGTCCGATATCAATTTATACAGGGCAAATAAGTATTTGCTAAATCTTTTCTGACATGAAATGTAAAAATATTTTTTCTCCTTGTGTATCTATACATACAAAGATTAAACAAGTTGTGAGGTCCTTTCACTCTTGTTCTCTTCGTTGGTATGCAATGCTAATACTATAACGCGATTATAAAGAGCAGTAGTTTTTGGTGTTGCGGCAGGTGTCATCACAACAGGGTTCTACGTTTTTAGTCTTTACAAGGTCAAGCAATAGTAGTAGCTCTTCGTTTTGCTAGGTAAGTGTAATTAAACACTGTCCGCAGTTCTGTATTTCTGTGATTTCATAAATAAGTGGTGTTGGTTTTTTTTTCTCCTGTTTCTCTATAAGAAGTTTACCAAATTAATTCTGCTCAGAAAAAGTTTCTGAGATTCACAGTGTTGTTAAGGATTTTTCTGCTATGTGTACTGGTAAAATTGGAGTCCCTTATGATGCTGTCATTCGTACCTGTATTTCATCTAATCCACCTTTTTCCTATGGGTTAGCCCTATTTTGATTCTAATAATAGATCTACTTGGAGCGTTTTTCAACGCAAAATAGAAATAACAAACTAACAAAGTTTCACCTTCTCAAGTTAGGATGGTGGATAAGTAGTCCCAAAGATTTGATTCAAAATAAGATTTAACCTAATCAGCTCCAACATTGTTGTTTCTTTGCTGGTTACCTTGCTCTGGTGTTTCCGTGACTAGTTTTATTCCAGTTCTGATTTAGATGGTTTATATCAAAGCTATAATGGTTCGGGGTCCTTCCCTACATATTTTAATAAAAAAACGTTTAATTTTTTATGTCTATTATTTATTTATTTATTTTTATTTTTTATTTATTTATTTATTTTTATTTTTTATTTTTATTTTTATTTTATGTCTTATCTCTCTTTCTTCAATTCTTGTATTTCTCTCTGCCATTCGCATGGTATCCGACCAGCAATTCTTAAGAAAAGGGCTTTCAAAGAAGGTTTTTGTAGCAAGTTATAAGCAGTCCATCAAGCATAGATTATTACGGAGCCAAGATATATATAGTCATCGATGGAAGCCTTGAGCACAAACTTGACTAAACCATAGTATTTTTAGTTCAAATTAAAAAATTATAATTATTGGACAATAACAATGAAGATTTATTTAGTTTTTTCTTAGGATATATGAGATCTTCCTGAAAATGTTTATTAGAATGAGTTGATGCAATGACATACAATACATTATCTTGAGTAGAGAAAGATTTATTGAAGTGTAATAAGAAGGACTCAAAGCTCTGTTTTATATAATTAAAGGGGTCTATACGAGTATATTCCTAAGGATTGGAGTAGCAACAAAATCCAAACAAAAGTGAGATACTTTGAAAATTGCATTTCAAGGAATGGCTAATTTGAAGATAACAACTAATATTGTAAATGCTAAGAAGAGATTTTGAGATCATACACATGAAAGAATTAGATACAATACACTTGTTCTTCACTAAAATCATTGGACCAGTAAATCAAATCAGGTTTCATCGAGAGACTCTTGAGCACAAGAAAGCAATTGAAAAGAGTTTAAGAAGATATCTTACAAGGTTTGAATCAACTTTGGTGGCCATAAAGGAGACAAATAATCTCGCAAAAAATCTATTTAATGACATACATGTATCCCTCATTTCTCATGATCATAGGGTAAGAAGGTCATAAAATTCTAGTTTGGAGCATGCTTTCTAAACACAAGTCCCAATCGGCCATGGTAGAAGTATGGGCAAACTAAATTCAAGAGGTAGTGGAATAAACTCAAACAAAGGTGGAAGAGCTAACCCATAAAACTAAAGTGGAAAATAAAGTAGAAGAGACAACTATGAAATGCTGACACAAATTCTATGGGAAAAAAGTATAAAATTTACCAAAGGAAACAAAAATTAGTGTATTACAATCTTAGTTTGCAATATTAAAGAGAAAAATTAAAAGAATGGGTGGATTTTAAACTCAAGTTGCAACAACTATATTGTAGAGAAGTTATAGATATTTTTAGTTTAGATGATAGTGTAAAATTACATGTCACATTAAGGAATGATAGCAAAGTGAGAGTCATAGGAAAAGGAAACAACATTCTAACCTAAATCGGGGAGAAATCTTTTTTTTTAAATGTGTATTTTCATCATAGCTTGAAGTATAAGATGATGACTATTGGCAACTTTCAATGGAAAAGAGGTGTAGGATATTATTTGAAAATAAAAATACATGATTTTAGATAAATATCCAAGTAGTTAACTTATATGTAAAGTCCAAATGAGAAGCAATAATATGTTTCACTAAAGGATAAAACAAGATTTAAACGTAGAATTTTCTCAAGGACACACTTCAACAACAACATGAGAGGAAGAATCAGTCTTTGGCTGAATGACAGTAGGTTTTAGGCGTGTTTTGTCTCCTATTTTTTGGCTTTTGTTTGGCATCTGGATCCTCATGTTTAGTTTGCATTTTTTTTACCTATTGTATAGGATGAACGCTTTTATTTTGTGAACTTTGGGTTTCTGGTCCCTATAAAACTAGTTTTCCCCTAATAAGAACAAACTCATGAGAGGATGAAGGAAAGTGTGCAATAGTCATTCAAGTAATCTTTCAAGAAAAAATCAAAGCTGAAAATATCTAATGACATGTAAGATTTAGACATCTCAACTCTTGAGGATTAAATATACTGAATAAGAAAGGAATGGTATAGGGGTTGTGACTAATATACAACATAGGGGATCATTTCAAAAATGAAATAAAATGAGATGAATCACACCTATCATGCCCCGACACCCCCACATATACACATATATAAACATAGGGGCTCAAATTAAAAGAAAATAAAAATAGTATTCTAGAAAAGGTGTCGACTCAAGTTAAGTCAATGCTTCAAATCTGACCTAGGTTTAGGCATTAATATATATGGGTGAAGGTGGACGACCAAGAGAAGGGAAATTAATTAATAAAAGGAGGAAATTATTTGAAAAAGGATTCAACCAAGAAGTCTTTGAAGGCACCAATTCCAAAATGGCATGAAAATAAAACTAATCAAAATTTGAAACAGTTCCCAGCTTTATAAATGTGCAAACCTTTCTAAGGGAAAAGGATCTGATGAAGAGGTGTGACTTCCAACAATAGAAGATATAGAAGGGGATATCAATTAAATTGATAAGTCATTGCTTTATAATAAAAATACTATTAATTTATAAAATATTTTTTTGTAGAAACTAAGGAAAACAATATTTAAGAATCAATTTAGATCCTCAATTTAGAGAAGAAACTCAAAAGAAAATTTTTGAATTGTAGGAAAAAATTAATCAACAAATAAATCAAGCATCAATCCATATTTTTATTCATCAACTCAAGACAAAATTTAAAAAACAAACTCAAAAATACTTTGAGGATTACTTCTAAGAATATTTAAATATTGTTTGGGCATTGATTATCAATCCATTACCAAATATTATTCATAAATAGTACAACATTATCAATTCATTAGTTTTCAATTCTAGTAAGTACCTAGAAATGGGATGGGCTCTGCGCCAATGGGGTGGGCTAAGGTTTGGAAGGATATGAATTTGTCTTACCATTTGACAAGCGAAGGACGATGTCCTTGGTATTGTCACCTATTGGGTCCGAGCTCATCTAGTAAGCTAGGGTTTAGAGAGACAAGGTATTTTCATACCTTTGAAAAACTAGGGAAATACTTGTTGATTTTATCATAGTTGAGTTTTTGGAGAATATTACATTCATATTTAGTTT
Source organism: Thuja plicata (assembly GCA_018584345.1). Classification (NCBI taxonomy): domain Eukaryota; kingdom Viridiplantae; phylum Streptophyta; class Pinopsida; order Cupressales; family Cupressaceae; genus Thuja; species Thuja plicata. The sequence continues at coordinate 846,313 of MU224145.1, forward strand.
TTATTTAGATTAGTTAATTTGGATGGTTGTGGAAAGTTATATTCCCCTAGGTTTTTTTATTAAGGTTCAAATAGGTTTTTAAGGGACTCAAAATCCTACAAACAAAAGAGGTATCATCAACAAAGAAAATAGAAAATAGGAAACTAAACCATAGTCTTCATGCCCTCAATGACATTCGTCTCCAATTAGAAAGTATATAAAGAAATCTTCTTGAGATATTGATGTCATTTACAAACTATATCTCTTTAGAGGTTTCCTCTCACTCTAGTTTATTTCACTTTGTTATTGTCAGCATACTCATGAGTACTATTCTCCCTAATGTCAAGATCAACAACCAACATCTAATTTGGGTGTAATTTATCAAATTTACTAACCAAGGTCCAAATGTTTTATGAAGCATCCTTAATAACCCTATGACAAAATGTGACTTGAGTAAATAGATTTTCATTCATAATTTTAAGTTTAGTCTCAATAGCCACAATTGTTCCCTCCTAGTCTATACTCACTATTTTGACATCCTTAAGACTTTTTATAGACAAGAAAAAATATCCTTGCCTTCATTTTAATATTAAGTGACCTCTTTCTATTGTTTATTTTCCAAATTGGCAATCGGGTTATGGGTTAATTTAAAGAAATATACAAATGTTGATTCTAAAGGCGTCAATAGAAGCATACACATAATAGCCAAGGCATTTGGACGGTATTCTTGATCAAATTTTAAGAGAGTAGAGTCATTAAGATGCTCAAAAGGAAACAATGTCTTCCTTCCATATCTGGCTAAGGAATCTACTCTTCAATGTCCGGTTCAACATCTATATATTGTATATGATGTGAAGAATCATCTTGGAGACTAGGGTAAGGGGAAGCAAATCTATATTTATCAAGACTCTTCTTTCTAGAAATCCTAGGGATTTTCCCTTCCTATCAAGAGGCATAGGCTCAAAATCATTCTCAGTCTCCTAATTACCTCTTTTTGAGTGTAAGATACCAAAGTTGCTTGATTGGTATCTTCGTCCTCATCCAAAGGAATAGGGAAGGTTTTGGGTTTCACAAGTTGCTTGAATGGTATCTTCATCCTCATCCCAAGCTAAAATACCCATTAAAATAAACATTTTGGGGTTGAAGAGAAAAGAGGAGAAAACATAGTTCAACATATCAATAGCTTTTCTTTCTCTTTTCCTTTTCCAGTGAAGAGGATTATTTTACAATTCTTCATGATGGCCCTTCGTATTTTGCCATGAATGTTCTTTGTATTCAAACTTGGTGCCCTGGTTTCAACCCATAGTTGAAAACCTTCAAATTTCCTATCTCAGTTCATTTGCCAGGGCTACCTCTTGAAGAAAGGGTTTTTAGAATTATCGCCAACTCATTTGGTCAATATTGTGCCATAGATAAGGTTTCAAAAATTAAGAAGTTGCCGATGTTTGCTATATATTATTTTTATGTTAAAAATGTGGGACATGCCTCAACTACTTATTCTCCAGTTATTTGTTGTTCTTGTGGTAAAGTTGGACATGCCTCAACTACTTGTTCTAATAGAAAGAATCAACACTTTGTTTGGAAAAGGAAGGATCATATGTCCATTGCTAAAGAGTCTTCTCCCTTTATTCTGGAGGTTCAAATCCCTTTGGACAGTTCAATGGAGAAGTAACATACATTTGTTTCTATGGAATCTTATCCCTCTGTTCTCGAGGGTCATAAAGATGCAAAAAGGAAACCCCTATGGATAATCCTACCAAGGAGTTGGAAGATCTCGCAAATGATATATGAATGCCTCTCTGTCAGAAGAAATTTAGTCTTAGAGAGAAATACCCTATTTATAAGGTTTAAAAAATCACTTTGGACCATTTTTAAATAACCTTAAATTATAGTTGGGTCTGGTGTGTTGGTAGGGCTCTTTGTTGCATTGTCATTTTTTAGTTGTTGTTTTGTCCTACTAATTGCAGTTTTTTTGGGTTGAATGCTTTATCTTTCTCTGTAAAAGGGATCTCGGCACTTTCAAAACTCCTTCTAACCTAATAAAAAAAATATCATAGTCTTTTATTTCATTCGTAATGAGCTTATAGGTGTAAACTCTAAGGTTGATAATGGTTATTCCAAGGAAATCTTACTAATTACTTTGTCTTTAAGTATTTATCATATTATTTTTACATTGAAACAAAGGAATCCCAATTTGATAATAGTACTTTCCTCACTGATTTGATGAAGTAGAGTTGACAAGAGTCATTTAATTATCAAGGAATGTGCTTTTCTTTCTAAGAATTAGTTCAACATTTCAACATGAAAAGAGTAAAAATACTTTTATTGTTATAAAATTGGATTTGTGCAATGTAATTAAATTCAATAAGCTAAAGATCTCGTTGATGAGAACTTGAAGTAAAATAAATCTTTCACTATGACTCAAGGTTGGTTTTTCATTGTATAGAAAAGACACACCTGGCCATGAATTTGATGAAATATTTGGTTTAAATAGAGAGTAGAGTTCAGATATAATCAGAGGTAAGAGGAAATGGAGGCATGAGGTCTTTTATCATCCCAAGATAGCTTTTCACATAGGGATAACCCATTGCATTAGAAGAACCCTCTTTGTGTCTCTGGAGAAAAGAGGTGGCTTGATATTACATGTCTCTTTGAAAAGGTTAGAGGATCATATTTATTATGGGTGTCGTTGGTGGATTCACTTTTTATTGGTGATTTTAACAATAGAGTAGGGATTGTTTCTAGAGAAGTTGAGGGGAAATTGGACACATTCAAAGCAAATGTGGACTTTTTGGTAAAAGGTGACTCATGTACATCACTATACAAGGCATTAGAAACCCTCTAACAAGATGTTAACATTTAGAGGAATTGTGTGCCATTTTCATGGAGGTGTGGGACACTTTATGTTATCTCATGTTGTGTAGATGTTTGTAGGTTCTAAGATTAGAATATACATTGATGCAATTAGTCTGGTGTATCCTAGGTGTGCGAGGAAGATTGGTTAAGGTGTTTTAACAAATTCTCTTGAAGGGTTGTTATTATCAACCTTTACATTATTCAATCATTTCTTTATATTAATTTAATAAGGGGGGACAAGGATATTAGAGAAAATGACATTTTTGGTTAGTTTATAGTTAGATTAATTTATTTGTGTAGTTATGGGAAGTAATATTATTTTAGGATAGAATGGGGTGGTGAAGGGGAACCTCAGACCTAGTTGGTGTGGGGGAGTGGCTCGTGATTACAGTGCTATGCTTCTCTAAATAGTGGCCCTCCCTTTTGGTACTGAGACAAACACATTTTTTGACACTTATATGCCCTATGTTGGGGTTAAAATGGCCAAGGAAAGGGGTTTACAAAGGTATGACAAGAGTTTGACATCCTAAATATTATTAATTATTTAATTAGTAAAGTATGCCCTACTTAAATTATTAAATCAGTGACTGAAGATATTAAATACATGCTTAATATTTTGAGGAGCATAAAATATCCCATGTGTTGTGTGAAGACAATTAGGTGGTAGACAAATTGGAAAATATGGGGATTAATGATTACTAGATTATTAATTGGTATATTAATGATGATATCCCCGTTGAGATTTAAATTCTACTACAAAATGATGTTGTACACTACTAATTGTTTGGATGTCTTGGAGATAATGATATCATAAGCAGAAAATGGTGTTTTTGGGTGGCCTTCCTATATTAAAAAATGGCCAAGAATTTTGGTGGTGTTAAGTATGGTTTTAACTTTTGTTTGCATATCACAAGCAATATGGGGCAAGACTTTAATAGACTAGATCATATTGTATATCACAAATGACATAACACATGCATTTGATCTAGAGTGAGATTGTGGCAGGCAGTCTTAATGGGTATCAAAAAGATTCATGATGTTGATTCTTAGGTCATGGAAGCATTTGTCGAACGATAGGATGAGGATATTCTATAATTTTATGGCCTCAAGATAGAAATCAATGAGGAATTAATAGCGAAGGTCTCAAATACTATGGTGGAAGGAAGGAAATTTTAGAAAGATAGGAAATGTGTTAACAAAGCAATAAAATATTCATCTTTATTTGTGAAAGGCATAATGTTAGGAATAACATTAATTGAGGATTTGATAGAACTTCCCTCAAAGTTCATTGGGTGGATGTGGTAGGGGTAATTATACATTATCTTACCCTTGATGGAAACTTTAGTAGTATTTTCAGCTACCATTTTATAATCCTTAACCACTTTAGCCATAAAAGTGTGTTTCCTTTTCATTTTACTTGTTATCATCTTTGAGCCATAGTTTGTAAGCTCATGCAAAAAATCATGCTTCCCCTTTCCTTCATAAGGCCTTGATTTTACTCTTAATGGAGCATGTCAGGGTTTTGCATATCGAGAAAAAACCTCATAAAATCAGTATTGAATTCAAAAAGAATGTTAGGGATCATTATGGGGAAACATCCTTTGATTAGGAGGATGATTCTTCTAATGCCAAGGAGTTTTTCCATTTGTATAATAGGAAACACCCATTGTCTACTTCTTTTGCCCATAAGAAAATTATCTCTTCTAATGATAATTACTCGGACTATGCTTGTTATGATGGAAATGTTTGTTATTTGTTGAACCCCGATGTTGGTGTTAAGGGGAAAGAGAACACAAAATTGTCTAGTTCTACCAAAGCCAAAGGGAAGAACCCTTTTGGGTCCCTTTAAATGGGAGATGGGAGAAAATATTCCCATTTCTCCAAAGTGATTCCTCATGATGTTCCAGCCTTCATTGTCCATGTATCTCGGAATGTGGAAGATTTGGACATGTAAATTAATGTGGATATCCCTATAAATGTGAGTAAAGTTATTTCGATCAAGAAGAGGTTGTTGGTTCAAGAAAACATTAATGTTAATAAGAATATCAAAGAAATGCTTGAAAGTTGAGTGCTTTATTTCTATGAATTGCTGTTGAAATAAATGCTTTGAAAGAAAAATATAGGCTTTCTCCTTACAACGAGAGCCTTGATAATATCATGGCTAGTAATGAGGCTTTAGCTAAAGGTATTAAATATCTTAAGGAAGATCATGAAAATCAAATTTGTAAGTTGGAGGACACTATGAATGTATTTTATGACAAATTAAGGGTTGCTATTGTTGTTAGTAATGACTATCATGGATAACACCACTGAGGGCCTTAAGAAGTTAAATGGATAGGCATAATTTATATGTGGCATTTGTAAAGGCAACTCTGCTTCCCCTTTTCTCAGTGTGAAATTAGCAAGGAAACTTCAAGTCATGGACAAAAGGGAGGTAAAGAAAGATAAAGCCCTGGTTGAGCATTAAGATGAGACTAGGAAGGAGAAAGAGATGGATACCATGCTCA
>MU224145.1:877533-888252 GCA_018584345.1 Thuja plicata
GTTCTGTCTAGCTTTACATTTTTGTTTTCAACCTAGGGTTTACAATCTTGTTTCAGTTGTGTTTAGGTTTTATTTTTCTACCTAGGGTTTCTTGTTTCAGTTGTCGTTAGGTTTAGGTTTTAGTTTTATACCTAGGGTTTCTTATTTCAGTTGTCGTTTGGTTTAGGTTTTAGTTTTCTACCTAGGATTAAAAATAAGTTTTTAAAAATAATTTACAAATTAAAATTTAAAACTTTATATAATAATTTATTTTAATTCTATTTAAAAAAACTATAAACATTAAACACAATGTACATTTTTTAACATTAAACTAATTAAAAACAACAATAAAAAATACTTTTAATAAAAAAAATAATAAAAAACAATAATACGTACCTGTAGTAGGAAAAATGGCAGTAGGGGGGTCGGTGGTAGCTCTCAAAAATGGGTACCCGTCTAGAGAAAAATGTAATCACGTTTTGCAAATTGTGAAAATGATTTGCAAAATGGTTTAAAACAAATTTTAAATAGTTTTAAAAAATGGGTGCCCGTTTTGCCACGGGCACCCAAACCAAAATGGGTGCCGATTTTTGAAACGGGTACCCATTTTATATTTACGGCTCGGGCACCCGAACCATAACGGGCACCCATTTTTAAAAAAATGGGTGCCAGTTTCTATTTACCAATTTTTTTTGGCCGCAGACTTCCGCGGAATTGGCACTCAACTTTGTGCTTGCACCCAGGCTCCTGCTCCTGCTCCTACTCTACAATCATATTAAATATTTTCAAACAATATTCACCAAGTCGGCTCAATGTTGATACTCGGCCCCAATAATCCACTCGGGTGATATATTGACACTCGGGCAACACAGTGAACTTGGCAACTCTAGCACTCTGTTGACACTAGGTGCTCGGTCCATATTGATCACTTGGAAATGATATGCAACTCGGTCAACACTAGTGACTCGGAAGACACTACTTGGATCCAACTGCTTGGTCAACACTGCAACTTCTTAGCTCGGTTAACACTGTAAGATACTGGCTCGGTAACACTGTAACCATATGAATTACTAAGTGTTTTCACACTAATTGACAATATGTCTTGACATAAGTTCTACATTAATGTATTTTCTATTCTAGGGTCTCTTCTAAGGAGAGGGTTAAATACATTAAGTAGGTAATTACATACTCAAATAGATAGGTGGATTATTAAGTAGAAATTGATTAATAGGACATGTCTTATGTAAGGCATATAGACATACCAGACTCTGTTGTTTTCTTTTGTTCATGATCTTCTTTACAATGTTATGTTTGACTTTGTTACCCAATGGATAAGGCACTGGTCTATGAGAGACTTGGGGTATTTCAGAGATCCATTAATCAAAACATAAATTGAAAATCATTTCCCTTTCATGTTGTTAGGAGTTATGATTGCTCCAGTTTTCAGACATGCTCTATGAAAGTGGAATATTGCATAAGACTTTATAAAATATTGAGGTACATGTTACCTTAAGGTTTGAAAACTATTCCACCTTTATATATCTCCAATCTTTTATTTGTTACAAAGGAGTCATGGGTGTACAGATTAGGTAATACCCACCTGAGTGATGTGGAGCTCAAAGTGAAGGAAGATGTTTTATCCTTGTTAATTAGACTTTGTCTTGTAGAATCGGGAATCAGGAGTCATAGAGTTGGTTAGTTATTGATCTATTTTGATTCTACAAGAAAAAGATCTAACACTACCATTATGGGTGGAGATTTTTGTTATTTTGTTAATCTTTCTTCAAGATTTTGTGAATTTTGGGAAGAAATTTGTGTTCTTATCACCCGTCTCAAGCTATGTCTTCCTGGATTTCTTCCTCCCATAGAGTTCTTCCTTGGAAAGAATATCCTCAAGTTCGATCTTGAGAAGCTTTTCAGCCTGAAAAGCTTCAAAGTCCATCCCATTATTGATAATTTTTCTTATGGGGGTTTCTAATTCAGTTTCAATTCTAATATTTTTTTTTAAGATGTTACCAAACTATTCCTTATTCTATTTGATCAGTTTGTTTTTTATATTCTTGAGTTTATTAACCATGCAAAATAATTTAGAGCCTTTAAAATTAAGATTTTCCCACCATTGTTGGATGAGAGGTAAAAGTATTTCATCCTTAAAACACATTTGTTTGAATTTAAATGTGTTGCACTGGGTCTTAGGGTCATCCATAAAAGATAGGAGAATAGGGAAGTGATCAGAACCTGAGAAAGGTAAAATTTCAGTAGTGAGAGAGAGTGGGATTTCAGGCCAATTACCTATAAAAAAAAAAAGTGGTCCATATTTTCTGTAACATTTCCATTGCCTGTCCACTTGTTAGTCCATGTAAAGACCCCTTCATCCGTTTTTAAACCCATAAGATGATTGTTATGTACCCATGTATTAAATTCCTCTATTGATTTGTTGGTGGAAATCCTACCCCCTACTTTTTCAACAGGGCCTAAGATAGTATTGAAATCCCCACCAATGAAATTAGTATGATTAGGGTAGCTTTTAAGAGATACTAATTTCTTGCCATATTATTCTTTTTTCCACTAAGCTTATAGGGATGTATATATTAATGATGATGAAAGTGAGATTAGATTTAATACTTCTTACAACACCCATCATCCAATTTTTATTATGAGAAATAGGCGTATAACTCATTTTCCTGGGGTCTACTAGGATGGCTATATCACCAGAAGCTCCTTCAGTAGGTACACCCCAAATGTCTCAAATTCCTAGTTTTTTTTTTTCGTAATTCTAATTCTTTAATATTAAGTTTTGTTGCTGAAGTATCAGCGGGTCTAGTTTAAATATATTGATACAACATTTGAGTAAACACTTTTTGTTAGGGGCGTTATAGCCCCTAACATTCCACGAAAGGGTTTTCATTCCCTTAGGGTATCCGCATGCCATCTACCTACAAAGGAGGTAGATACAGGTCCGCCCTTCCTAGTATGCAAAAGCCTCATTCATGTGACATCTTTCCCATACTTCATTTCATATTTCATTACTGAGAATTAGGGTTGAAATGTCGTTACTCACAGAGTTGATTTTGCCTTTGGTGCTTTTGATTTCATCTTTATTGATCTGTAGCCTTCTACCTAGGGGAGCCCAGTTTGCTCCAGTCACGAATTTTGGTTGGGAGGAAGATATGGGGTTCACCCTTAAGTCCTTCCTTTCCTCAGATTTTTGCATGCTGGAGGCTCTCTTTGTGTTTTCCTTCTTGTTACTACTGTTAATGGCGTGATTCTTATGTCCTAGGCATTGAGAAATGGTACCAACAAATTTTGTGTTCCTCCATAAATCTTTTCCTTCATGAACATTCCATCCAGAGTCGTTTGAGTTCCCCGGGTTGGAGCCAAAAGTGAAGGCTAGATCTTTAGATTTTTGTACGCGTTATGCCTTCGAGACCCAGGGATCCTGTGCCTTATTCATCAAGCCCTTGCTTGAATTTACTTTGTATTCTGTAGTTGCAGATTTTTTAATATGTCGAGCACTCTGGTCTCAAAAAACTAGGTTAGTTTCTAGATTTTTTCCTGTTGCGATGCAAGATTTGTGATTTGAAGCTATTTTCCACCCTTTCCTTAAAGGGGTTAGAAGTTTCTGCTCTACACCTTCGCTGGGGAGCACGGTCAAAATTCTTTTTGGGTGGAATCTTAGACCAGTTTCCATTGTTGGCGAGCAATTTGGTGTTCAAAAGAAATGTATTGCAGCCTATTTACTTTAACCTTGAATGGGTTTGAAGTACCTATTGCATATTTTGTACTCCATAAGTGCGAATGATGAATGTTATGATTAGCAGTGCCATCATCCGCCTTCGTCTGCCTTTCCATAGTGTTTTTTGTCCTGTTAGGGCATCGAGGGTAAGTTCGCTTCAGTCAAGGTAATAGCAATGCTATTTCTTATCTCATATTTAGGTTTATTAAATTAAAATAATAATAACTATTATCTTCTTATTTAACCTATGGTTCGTATATTCATATATATTTATCTTATCTATATATTTAAATATTAATTTTAGAATTATATAGTGATTGTATCTATCAATATGTTTATGCTTATATATTAATTATTTATCTTAATTTAGACCTTTTCATGTTTTAAATCATTTATGCACCTACTTAAGCATTGAAATTTTGAATTTTAAGAACTATTTTTAATCACTTTCATTTATTTTTTTGTCTCAAGCAAAATTAACATATATTTACAAGATTTTTAACTATGTGTCTCTATTTATAGACATTCCACTACTTTAACATCACTCATGTTATATTTTCTTCCTTAGAGTGTTATAGATGTCTTTCACTTTTGTACCTTAAGGTACAATTCAAACAAAGTTATATAAGATCATTTAATGATAACAAATTATTCATGCCAATATATCTTATGAAATATATCATTATGGAACATCGTGTACATATCACCATTTTATAAATATATAGTACAAAATACTATAGATAATATACAATTTTTTGTTAAAGAAAATCTAGGTTTGAAGAGACCAAAAACCCAAAAAAAAATAGACATCGAGCTAAAGAAACCAAATGCTAACCATCTACTAGACAACCGCAAAACAAAAACTATGAAAAAGTGAGGGAACTTCAACCTAAAGTCCATACAACACTTTTACCGTGCTACCATTTATATGCATAATTTTCTCACTAATACTGCAAATCTTGTTCATAATGTTTCCAATGGGGGTAGCCCTTTTATCCTTATTGCAAAGTCTAGTTGCAGTGCCAAGAAGAGAGGTCGTATCCTTATCCTTTGTAGAAACACTTTTTCCATCATGAGGAACTTTCTTGGTCTATTTAACACGGCTAGAGGGAGATGCTAAAGTATTTTTGGAGAGACTCTCTAAATCTTTAGCCTAAGAATTTAGTTTATTAAGGCCCTCTAAACTATTCTCCATGTCCATTTTACTAACAACTTCCCTTAATTTATCCTGGACATAGTAATAGAATCCTCTAAATTCTTAATACCAATCTCATGATCTTCCTTGATCTCTTTGATATTCTTTTCTAGTGCATGAGTACTGGCCATAATTTTATCTAAACCATGGATAAGAGGATAATGAGTAATTTTATCTTTTAAAGCCTTTATCTTTTCAACAATACATAAAAATAGAAAATTATAGTTATCTTTGCATCCTTGACATTTTGGTTGATAACTGTGTCTTCTTGAACTAATAAACCCTTCTTAGTAGAGGTGTCTTCACCCACATCGAAAGGAATATCATTTTGAATCCCTATATCCATATCACTTATAGTTTGAGGTAGCATATATACAAGTTGGTCTCAATACTATGTGAAAATTAGTTATATATTTTAGGGACTATTATCTATAACAATAATCACATAATATTTGTAACATAAAAAATAGGTATATGCAAGAGGATGATGCTATCTATTTAGTCATAATTCAGAAGGTAGATTATCTGCTAAGGATCTACTTTCTGAAGGATTCATTGCCTAATATAAGTATGTTACGGTAGATCTCCTTGAGGTAAAATGTGAAGAAAAAGATACCTTTCAGAAGGGTCAAGATAAATAACAGACCTTCCATAGTCTAGCATAAGGAATCATGTTTCATCATATCTTCAAATTTTTTTTTTATTCTAACAAATCTCCCAAGCATGGGGTTCTAAATATTGACTAGAGCCCTATCTAGGTAGGAATCCTTGATATTAATAGTTGGTCCTAGCTCAAAATGCACTATCTAGACATTACCAAAATGTTTTAATAGACCACTTTTAAAAAACTCTTTCAAGAGACTAAAGGGACCATATGATTACAATCACTAGAAGAAAATTATTCTGATATAAGGAGGACCCACTCACTTTGTATTAGTCCTCCTATTTGCTAGGAGGACCCACTCACTTTGTATTAGTCCTCCTATTTGCTAGCTCAAAACCAAAGAAGATAACATCATTATGTACTTGAGAGAGTACCTGCATACCAGCATACCAAGATGATGAGAATCCTTCTTGATATTGGAAAAAACTAAGAGATTTCCACTCAATGCTCACAATGCTCTTTGTTGATGAAAATCAATTACACATTAAAATATTATTCAAATTTTTAAAGCTAATGAATTAAAAACAATTATTGAAAAAAAATGGGCATTTGATTTTATGTGGATCTTTAAAAAAATTCAATGTTGACACCAATGATTCCCTTTCAAAATTTCGCTCAAAGATGGGTTCATAGAGCCACATAGCCCACGTTAGTATAAGAATTTAGCCAATAATCTCATGGTTTTTATCTCCATTGGATGATATATTTGATTCTTTGTAATATCATGAGATTAAAACCATCATCAATGATATCTTTGAGGAATCCGCCTCGTCATCGATGATATATTCCGCTGGTTGTAGCGTGGCGTCTGTTTGACGCACACGAGATCCAGCGCCCCAAAACAATACAAGATTATCATATTCAGACCGTATTTGATTTGGTTCTTCTTGTGTGACTGCCAATTGGGAATTCAGGTCGGCAATTTCCTTGAGCAGCTGATGAACATCTTTGGCACAGCCGTTCACGGGGTCTTTCAACCTTCCACTCGCTTCATACACAATGCTATTCACTGCTTCTGCTCTTTGCCCAGCTTTAATACCCTGAAACAAATACACACCAAAACCATAAGGTCACTATAAATATATTAGCTTTACCGAAATTGATGTATTACAAAGAAATTAAGATGTATATGTGATATCTTCCCTAGGTTGTGATGTGGCGTCTGTTGCACATATTTAAATCAGAGAATTAGTCAAGGCTATATGACAAGCAATGAAGTCACGAAAAAAAACAAAATAAATTAATGCTTCCTAAAGAGTAAAACGGTCAACTCTCAATAGCAGCATATTGCCCACGGTCTTTTTTTTTTTTTTTTGGTTTTTAGTGCATATCATAGTAAGTTTCCCTAAAACAAATTGAACAAAAAGCGGCGGTCTATTCAAACATTTTGGTAATGTCTAGATAGTGCATTTATTCAAACATATTGGTAATGTAGATAGTGCATTTATTCAAACATTTTGGTAATGTCTAGATAGTACATTTTGAGCTATGGATTCCTCCTTAGATGTGGGAGACTCTAGTCAAAATGTAGAACATCATGCTTGGGAGATGTGTTGGAATAAAAACAAATATTGAAGCTATGATGAAACATGACTCCTTACGCTAGACTATAGAAGGTAACTTATTTATCTTGACCCTTCTGAATGGTATTTTTTTTTTCACATTTTACCTCAAGGATGTTTGGAAAGCAGCAGTGCGGAAATGCTTTCCAAATGCGAAATTAACAGGGAAATATGCAAAAACAAAATTACAGAGATGTGTAGATAAATAAAACAGTAAAGATATCAGAAATAGAACACAAAGAAAACACAAGATTTAACATGGGAAACCCTTCCGGGAAAAAAAAAACACCACCACAAAAACCCCTCGAGTGACTTTGTATTTCAGTAAACAAAGTTACATACAAAAAATCTGATTATTCATAAGCTCAGATTGTTGTCACAATCAACTTGGTTTTTTCATACATTCCAATTCTATACTAGCACATTTAACCCCTAAAACTAACCTAAATTTTTGACCATGTATTACATTTGTTTTTCTTGGTCAAACTATGGAAGGAAAGTTTTGATTTTTTTTTTAATTCATGCCCGTGTTCATTGGATTTCTGACGAACACGGGCATATAACCTAAAAAAAAGGTGATCACTTTCATTGTGTTTCATTTTTTTAATTGTGCGTTGCAGAGGGGAGACCGAAAGGAGTAGGGCGTCATTGTGCAGGGGGACGGGGGGGGGGGGGGGGGGGGGGGGGGGGGGCGGAAGGATTTTATTGTGCGAAGAGGCCTTAGAAATTTTGGAACCTCAAGTGTCAGATGCTCTTCAATCCAATGTACAACATCTGATTCTTATTGGGGATCATTACAAGTTATTACCCAGTGTGGCATGTCACAAGTTGGAGCGCTGGTATGTATGCACGCTCATATATGAATATTAAAATGCACATCTCTGGGTTTAGTAATTTAATTTGTTAAACCATAAAAGATGATAATGATACCACTTATTTCAATTTTGATATGTAATCTCTAAGAGTGCCTTCTCAAATACGTATTCGATATCTCTGTCTTCCATTCCCGATGGAACAAAACGATGAAAGAACTTACAAAATTGAGTAACTCCGTGATATACATAGCACAAAATCAGACCCTTTTGCCTGCCTAAAACCCTGTAGGGGACCCCACTACGTTGTCCTTGCTGAGAAATTGGACCCACTTCTTCCCTGCTTTAAAATGGCATGACGAAGCCTGACGTTCATCATTAAAGCCCTAAGGTCGTGCCTGAGATCCACTATGTAATCACAGTCATGGGAAATTTGAAATAAAGGTGTTCTAAATTTGAGGGAAAATACCATCACAACGTTGCTTGTTCAAAATTTAAATATTCTATTGTAAAATCTAGAAAAATTTATGGACATCAACACGCACAGGTATAGAGGGTTTCTAATCCAAGGAAATGACTAGGTAGCGAGATGCATAGACCATGGATCTGTTGAATAATATCTATAAACTTCTAGGCTTATGCAATTTGTAGGTGAAATCACTACATTAAAATAATGGATGCCATGGCAGTGATATATGAAAAATGCGGAAGCTTAGGCCCGACATGTTAACTATCTAACTGAAATCTTTTGTTTGACACAACCCCTCAATAAAATGTAGTCTTGAGCATTGCCATGATTGCAACATGCATTCAAAATGGATGAGTTGAAACATCTTTGGAGGATTTCAAACAAATTGCAATCTCCAAACTAGAAACTGAAAATTGCTGATTTTACAATAGAATCTCATCAATTAGGGAGTTGCCCTAATTTATGGTAAAATAAATGACAGAGAAATTCGATAAAATTATCACAGTCTTAGCAATGTAGGCAGGAAAGATCTAAAAAAATAATTGAAAAATAGATGACCAGAAAAGCCTTTTGAAACTAAGGGAATATAATTACTCTTAATGAAAGATCAGACACCAAAATTGTAGTTGCACACTAATTCATATCTCACTTTGTCCTTGTTTTGAATCAAAGAATTTTGGACTAGTGTGTTTAAGGCAGTTGGAACTATTCAATCCTCCATTATCATCAGTGCTCATCAGTAAGATAATTGTAAAAAATGTTGGAGATTTGATTCTGAGCAGTTGATTGATTGTATCTTTGTCATTGATGACAACATATAATACACAGTAGTAATTCTGTATGTACTTATCAGAATGATGATATGGATACTTGCGTGGATAGATACATGTTGTTGACATGTTTATTGTGTTATATTCATACACGCATACCCAGATATGATGTTTCAGTAAAGTTATGTAATTCTGTTATTGGCAGTTACAGTTCTGGAAGTGTAACCATTTAGGGCCGACATATATTTCATTTTTCTTGAGTTGCGCCTATCTTCTGTATATGCATGTGTATATTCATGTTTAGTTATGAACTGATGATATTAATCCAAAGGTGCCAAATGTGTTTCAAGAAGATTGCAAAGTTAGAGTTAAATTGGTGAGGCCGACTTAGTGAAGCATCGCATCTAGTTCGTTTATACTTGCGCGGTTATAATTATGCTTGCATGCTTAGTAGAGCCGACAAGAATGTTATGGAAAGCTATCTTCTAGGTCCCATGATCTCATACTATGAGTAAGATACTTATAAAAATTCAAAGGTGTCACGCTAAGTGTGAATGATACGAAAAGATAAGAAAGATGTACAGAGCAGATTATCAGAGTTGGTTCATTCATCAAGAGTCTATGTGAAGAACAAGTGAAAGATTGCAATACACTGGAACTGATCAAGATAGCAGGTCTACTCTACAATTCATCATCAGATCTAGTGCATATCTGTTATTCATAAGGTTGTATCCTTCACCATCAAGCAGTGAGCTTTTGGACAGTGAGTCCACCACCCCTAACAGGGTTATTTGTAAAAGACTCCTAACAGGGTCCGACCCTTAACCAGGTCACTATACTTATTGCATTGTATTGTACAACTCCTAACAGGGTTGAAATATCTTCTAATAGGGATTACTACAAACAAGTATAGTTTATTGTGGGTGCTAATTCCCATCAGAGTTTTTACCATTTGGTTTCCCCATAATCAAATTGTGTGTTGAGTACTGTGTTATCTGATTAAGCATTTACTTTGTTGTATTCTAAAGTTATAGAAGTAAAAAGAACTAAAGTTACTGATAAATGATTCACCCCCGCCCCCCCTCAGTTATCCTTTGGGACTATTCTAACAATTGGTATCAGAGCCAAGCGCCTTGGAGAAGAAGCCTAACAACTTAAGGTAGATCAGATGTCTTACTTCATAAAAGAAAGCCCTAAGTTTGGTGGAGAAAATTATTTGGATTGGAAAAACAAAATGATAACACATCTACAGTGTATTGGATTTGAGATCTTTGAAATTTCCACAGAAGAGGTTGTAATTCCATCTCTGAAAGACCTTGCAAAGGATGATGCTACTAACAGACAAAAAGATATATTTACACATAATGCAATTGCCAAAGAATCCCTAATCAACGCCTTATCTGATAGTGAATTTTCTGAAATCAAGAAGATTGATAGAGCATATACCATATGGAAGTATTTAGAAGATATGTTTGAAGGAGATGTTCAAGCAAAGAATGCACGCAGGAAGACATGGAAGAAGAAATACAATA
>MU224145.1:919940-940424 GCA_018584345.1 Thuja plicata
ATCAAGCAGTGAGCTTTTGGACAGTGAGTCCACCACCCCTAACAGGGTTATTTGTAAAAGACTCCTAATAGGGTCCGACCCTTAACCAGGTCACTATACTTATTGCATTTTATTGTACAACTCCTAACAAGGTTGGAATATCTTCTAACAAGGATTACTACAAACAAGTATAGTTTATTGTGGGTGCTAATTCCCATCGAGGTTTTTACCATTTCGTTTCCCCGTAATCAAATTATGTGTTGAGTACTATGTTATCTGATTAAGCATTTAATTCTAAAGTTATAGAATTAAAAAGAACTAAAGTTACTGATAATTGATTCACCCCCCCCCCCTTCTCAGTTATCCTTTGGGACTATTCTAACAAAAAAAACAATAATTTATTATATTTTTTAGCAGCCATAGTAAATAACCATGACATCCTTTTTGGATTCGAACAAGTAATTCTTTGATTCAGATTCTATCCATTTATTTGTTTTGTAAGTGTTTATCTAAGATTTCTTTGATTAGTTTAGATTTTAAGTACAAATTCTACATATTATGGTATATTTTTTTTTTGCTATTTTTTTTTTAATGAATATTGTGTTAAGTTTGATGAATATATGCATCAGTTTCTACTAAATAAAAAATATATGCACATTAGTTTCATTTCTCATTTGAATTATTTTAACCCCACCTGACATCAACAATTATAGAAGGGGTGGTTCAAGAGATAGTTATTGATCTAGCCATTGGAGATATGACCCCTTACTCAAAACCATCTCACCCACCATCATCGGCATATGGAGATCCTATAGGTGCACATCCAGTAGCTACTATCAGTAAAATTATAGTGTGAGATAACCAAGTTGTATACTATATTTTCCTAATGTTAAACTATTGATATTAGCAAGGCATGGAGCTAATACTCGTTGATTGGTTTAACTATTTTAAATGTAGTTTTGACTATCATAGGTGCCAACATAGATGCCAAGTAGACTCTGCTAAATTTTTTTATGGCTGCCATTAACCACAGTAAACATTCTCTTTTACTTTTGTCTTATTTCTTAGTACTTATGTTGAGTATTGAACATCAAAAAATCCTTTTAGCATAGACATATATTCTACATGCATAATGTGTGATTTTATCTATGTTCATCAAATGTTTATCTAAAACAATGGATGAACCTTGAAAAATAGTGAATAAAACCCTATGGAAAGCATAAGGCCTTGAAGAAACATTATAAATATTGTGTTTAAAATAGTCATGAAACCCTTATTCTTTGTATGGCTCTTTATTTTACAAAGAAATTCAGTTTCCTTCATTTATCGAGACTAAGTTTCAGTTCAACAAATGTAGTTCTTTTATGTTTAAATATATTTTAGTTTGGAATAACATAGAAGTACAAAATACTTTGAAATTTATACTAGGACCATCATTCTAGGCTCAATGTTGACCATCATTTGGTGGTTGATCTATAATTTTATTAAATAGTTTTTTGAAGCTAACAATCACAAAGAACTTATTGCTTTCTCTAATTAGAATGATTAATGTACTTTCCTAGAAGTGAGATTGTTCTGAATCTACACATAGATAACACTAAATTTTTTTCCTTCATAATATTTGAATAGGGGGAAATCCACCTTGAAGTAGTTAATGGTTCATCTACAAACCTGAACAAATATCAGTTAGAAAAAACAATTTACAGAGAATTGCATATGAAAAATAGTTGATCTATCCTATGAAGGAATGCATAGTGGGAAGGTTGTGCACTAACTACTCCTGAAATGTCTCCCATTAAGAGAGTATTATGTTTGTAAGATTATCAGATGCATTAAATAGAGTGAAAATAACACATGTATAGTTCACCTTGTGAGGTGATGGTTGAAGTGAGGCTGCAATTTGTGGTCCCTTTTATTACAGATGGTTATTTTGCCTATCTTATTGGTAGATTGCTAATTTTAGTTTTATGTACTAGGGTACATGCCATGTTTTTATTCTTACCCCATTTTGGCACCATCCATGTCAATAGTGGATACCATGGATGCTAAGTTAAATTTCCTCAGGCTTTCAATGCTGAAGGTAAACATATGGTATGATATGATATTAGTAAATAGAATAAACATAAATCAATCTTTTTGAGAAAAAATATAATGAATAATCCAATGGTTTGGTTATTTTGGATGTTGGTTCTTGTGCATTGGAATTCTTTTTTGACACACCCAAGCTTCATGCCTATCCATTAAGGACATTTTCATTATATTATGTCTGTCAAATATTTTTCTTCTGTTGCTACTAACCTTGAATCAATTTTTGGTTTGCATTATGATAGTCTTTTATTTTCATAGGCTTTCTTGATCTCACTATCCCTTAATGCGTAACCACTACTTTTTTCATCACAACAATTTTTTAAGCTTGCACTTATGACATAGCACAATTATTTCTCATTGAATAGTATATTCACAATTTTCTATTGTCAAAAAATCTCCCACTCTTAAAATATTAGTGTTTGGATTTGAAGGACCACTGCGGACAGGGAAGAATATTTTGAATTCCAAGAATACCCATGTGAAGAGAACTGTCTAAGCTAGAGCACTAACAACATTCCCTCCCCCTCTTCCAATGTCGTCAAAACCGATTATAGCTATCCTACTCTGTCCCCCCTGGATAGAATCTAAATTTGCTGATATGATGGTTTGAAATTTAAGCGGCATCAGATCATCCTACCCAAACTCAAGGTTAGACTCATCGTCAATCCCCATATTTTCCGCCATCTCCTATTTTTAAAAATTAAATGTACTATTATTAGTACCCATCTCTAGAGTCTTCAAGTACCCCTATGTCCTAGTAACCTTGATAATTATGGAAATATTGTAAACCTTTAATCAAGTCGTAAAGATTGAATTATTTGATCATGTACATGTCTTCACACATTCTCATGGTTCAAATTATTCTATGCTTGGAGTATCCTTAACCAATTATGATAGCAAGATTTATGATGCAAGACTATCAAATTTTGCACTTGAAAAGTCATAAGAAGACAATGAAGTCTTCACTCAATGAATTGTGAGGGAGTTAATAATTTGATACTAGAAAGCTGAATGATTGGCCAGAAGCATTGGAGTGATCTGGAAGAGACTGTCTATCCATGCATCTAAGCCTTTGCCCATGCTCTTAGATTTCTAAAATCTGGTGTTCTATTGTAGGCACTCTTCTTAGCTTCTAGGGTCCCTTAATTGCATTTCCATTATTTCTTCTATGAAATCTATATACTGATCCATCAAAAAAGAATTTTAAAAGAGTTTAGCATTCAAATTATAGTAGGGTTATATTATAAATTCTCTTTAAAAATAGTTGTATTAGCTCATATTGTAATTGAATGTATCAAGTTCTATTAATTTGCAAAACAAGGAAAAAAGAAAATTTCAATGTTTTTTTTTTATCATAGAATACGTTTATTTTTTTAATTTGATGCACATGATTCTATATTATTATTTATATTTCTGTTAAAAATGATCGATATTTCAAAAAAAGTGCTACATCGCAGCATAGTTCCTTCCAAAATTGGTAGGGCCATTTTGGAAAAGTAATATAAGGCACCAAATCCTGCAAAGTTTGAGTTGTTTAGTAATTTTCAATGCTGAAAGAACAAACCGATAGTTCACAAATGACTTTCACGTACAAATTAAGTTCCTAAAATCAAGAAGCATTTGTTTACATGGAGAATTTTAACTACAATGACCCGTGTTATACAAATTACTCTATAATCTTGGGGCATATTGGAAAAGGCTGTATAGTTTGTCTTTACACCTGCCGATTGCATTTTCTATGAAGCTTCTAAAATATTTTTAACAATCCATTTTGTCAAAATCTTGTAATCAAGAGAATGATTCTCCTTGAGACATTCTATCAAATATTTTAGGTGACTTGTCCATGCTTCCAGATTCTTTATATCTTGCAAACAGGGAAATTCGTCAAATAATTCACATGCCCTGTCAATGCATATACATTTTGTATACATTTATACCAGGGTTTTTAGAGCTACACCATGTTACAAAATTCCTACGCATGGTGGATGTCTATACCACAATTTTCCACTCCCATTTTAGCATAAGTTGGGAGGCCAAGGGCTACACTATCAAAATTTACACCTTTCCACTGCATTTGGCTTGATGTATCCTAGAATCACAACATTCCATGATATAAATCATCATGCAGAAAAAAACTAGATATAGTGCCAAGTAATTGTAGGCTGAAAAGTTCGGCAAAAGCTAACAATAGCAATCCAAAACAATGTTCTAGAGTCTCAATTTAATAGATGCTCCTGTAATTTACTTCAATGTAGAGTGTTATGTTTTAAAATCACTTACAATTAAATAACTTGTGCAAGAGAACAATGTCATATAACTTGTGATAGGATATGTACAACAAATATTTTATAATAATAAGCTATATAAAGGAAAAAGGTGTCATATTAATCTAATTTCCTTTCAGCGTAGTTGTATATGTAACATATCAAATCTTCCTATAACACTCATTTATTTTCCACTTGAAGACAACTATCTAACATTGCCTTTGTTGAACTCAAAAAGAGAACTTATATAGTCACAAATAGTTGGTTCTAAATTCTTTGGTGTCTTACTGTTAATTTTTCTTTCAGTTTAAAGTTTGAAAGATTTACCTTATTGTGATTGTGCTCTAAATATTATCACCCATAATTTATGGATAATGGATTTAATGCAGGTGTGGATTTCAAGTTGAAGTTTCTATAAAATAAATAATTATATTTATATTGTCAACAGTCGTGTAGGCCTCAAATTGATCAATATTAAAAACAAAATTAGAGTATAGGCCTCAAATTGATCAATATTAAAAACAAAATTAGAGTATAAAGGTTCAAAAAATGGTAGTAAATGATATTGTTGCCAAAGAATGCAGTTGGTCATTCAAAGGCTACTATAAATATTCTGTTTGTAGCACATAAGCTGTATTGAGAGATTGACTTGGTCTATATCACCTACTAAATTTGTATCCCTGCAAACATGACATGCAAAGAGTCATCCCAATATGAAAACTAAGTTTAATATAGTATTTTTGAGCAACCTGCCCAAATTATCTTGCATTCAAATAGTAAGATAACTTAGAGGAATTAGTGAAGGTAGTATGTCATTTAGATATAAATGTGCACCTTGACTTTCTTCAGCAGATCTTTAGCTACTACATTATTTTTGAAAGGGTTGCGTACAAAACATACAAAAAATTGTCTAACTCTAGGTCACCTGCAATATTTGGTTCAAAGCTTTGGAGAGAGAGATGGTTTTACATCAGCTAGATGCAATGTTCTTGTTGCTTAATATGGTTCTAAATCCTACATGCTAGCATAGGTCTTTGCTTTACTCTATTACTACTGATGGAAATAGTATTATCTTTGTCATATTTGCGTTGTTTTGAATTTGAGCTCGGCTCCTTGATAAAAGACATGTCTCTCCTAATCCTATTTTTTTATTGGAGGCTATGTCCACCATGATGATAAGCTTACTTTTTTTTGTTTTTCTTTGTTTGCTACTAATGAAAATTTTGCATCACAAATGTAGTATTCTTGATTTCTCAATTTATTGTCCAGTTTTCATTGGACAGTGATAATTATTTAATCTTGTTCACTAGTTCACAAGTGTTTACAATTAGTGGATTTGATATTCATTCCATAGTACATTTGATATTAATACAATTGGGAGTACTCAAGAAAGTGAGTCAACTCTAGATACCAATATTTTGGCCACGAATATAACAAGGATGAATCATGATGAGAAATGGAGATACTAAAGAAGAAATTATCCGCGCATGTAGTGGACATGGAAAAAGGTATAGTAGAGGTGAATCATCTTTCCCATGTACTCCCAATTATTTCAAGCGGAGAAGAAGTAATGAGAGGAATTGAAGAAACATCAATAATTAACGTGAGATTAGTTTGTTAATTACAGTTGACACAAGGCAATTGGTGAATGTCAAACTCATGGATGGAATACAACTCATGAAACATGCGTTAACTGAGTTTGACTTAAAAACTATACACTTGAATCTTGATAGCAATATCACAAATTGACATGCCCCCAACAGTAGATGCCTTTACATGCATTTCAATGTGTGGTAAGGACTAAAAGTACCAATCACAAATATGCATATGGTTTCCATCATGTGCAGTTAGGACGTTGCATTTACATGTTGTTCAGATTCATTATATCATCAAATACAAAGCATTTTCATTTTGTACTATATATTGACAATAGTCATTTTGCAATTTCATTTGAGATTTTTTTGATTAAAAAAGAAGCCAAGGCAAGGGGCCTAACCCAAACAAACACATTAGTATGTTGTCTACATTAGTATGTTACTTTTTATTGCAATTATAATTAGTATGAACAAACAAAATAATCAACTAAACAAAATGATATGTTGGAATGATAGTGTAATATTTATCGCTATAGCGTCGATGACTTTGGTCAATGTTCCTGTGTCAATGTGGTGTTGGCCCTTGTGTGTTGAAGATGTCACACAGAATAAGTAATCTTTGGTGTCAATTTTTGGGTTGCCCAAATATGAAAAAAGGTCTAGATATGGAATTATATTTTATGTTTAAAAGTAATGTGACAAGTAATCATTTTAGGAAGAACTGATGTAGATTTGGTATTGCAGGGAAATAGTGCATGTCAATACTTTTGATGGGTTGATGAAACCAAATTTACATCTACCCCATCTACATCTATACCTAATGTAGGAAATGAGTGCAACTTGTGCAAGGCTCGAGAGGCAGCTAGTGCCGCCGAGATTGCTTCAATGGAGAAAACATAAATCATGTTTCTGCGATGCCTTCTTTGTGTAGTTTGTGCACTAATTTGTTGGGACCATATGCATAAATGTGATTAACAGAGGGCTATTCTAGATACTGAAACTTTTTTAGAATTTCATGTAGATACATTGGACATATTTTGATAAAATCATAAATTTTTTTTTGTTTATGACTTCATTATGATGAATTTGTTTATGACATTGGCAACTATCCATTTAAAGCCCGTAGTAGAAATTCCTCAATTTAAAATTAAAATTCTATACATTACTTGCATTGTTTCTGTAAAAAGAGGGTTAAGAAGTCATGAAAATGATAATACTTGACAGTTTTCATTTGAAGCAAAAGAGAAAATCTCTTATAAAAGTATTGGTATAATTTTGGATAGCAAGGATCGCCCAACTTCATAAAACAAGAACGGAAACAACTTAACTTTAAAGTAGAAGACATACAGACTTGTCTAGTGATAATATTGTATTGAAGGTGGAGTTTGATGTTTCTACAATGACATCAGGAAGTGATGTAAAAATTATTGTCTATAGTCATTGCAGCAGCATCAAGTGCCACCTTCAACACAATATGATCACTAGACAGGTCTGTATGTCTTCTAGTTTAAAATTGGGTTCTTTTTGTTCTTTTTTTATGAAGTTGGGTGATCGTTTCTATCCAAATTATACCAATAATTTTATAAGAGATTTCCCCTTTTGCTTGAAATGAAAACTATTGAGTATTATCATTTTCATGACTTTTGAACCCTCTTTTTACATAAACAATGCAAGTAATGCATAGAATTTTAAACTATCAAATATCAACTCTAGGAGGGATCATTGACATAATTCAAGTGCAAATTTGGGTTATTAGTGATCTATTTGACATGCCATTATGGAAGGCATCTCGATTATTAGTGTAAACAGTAGCTTGTTAATGACTTATATAATATTGCTTAATAATGTAAGTGTGACCACTGAGATTTTAGGAATATCTAAATGTTAGTGTGGCCCTTTACTCGCAGTCTTAGAATTAGGTAATATGTATCTCCTCTCATACAATTATAAATCTCATAGGTTTGGGATCATGGATATTACCTTAATATCTTACAAGAATTGGTTCTCCATCATAGTTACGAATCGTTGGGTTTAAAAGTTCAACCATCCTTTGAAACATTGGTTTTAAAGTTAAACCTGAACTATGATGTCTTTTCAAGTTATGTAGGAAAGTTTGTCTATGATGAGCCCCCAATGCATTAGGTCTAGCCCTTAGGTCTTGTACTTTTGAGATCTTCCTTGATCTTGCCACCCCTTACCAATATTTTACATAGTTTGCATCTCTTTCTGAAACTAGTTTTAAATGCCTTATGAAATATAGTTGTAGGTAGTTATCTCTTATATAAACACAACACATTCCATATGGTGTTAGAAGGCCTAGGAGGGTAGAAATTCAATGGTATAATAGTGGTCTCTTTTTACCTTGATAATGCTTTTCAGGTAGAAATGGTAGGATACTATCTATCTTTCTTGAAGACTCTTTATCAAAAGAGGATCAATGTCATCTATCTTCAATTGAATAAGGGGTGCAGAAGGTTTCTCTACATCGATTTGGTATAGAAATCAAGTGCTCTACCCAAACGATGGAGATAAAATTATGCACCCTTAATTCCAGTGAAGAGAGAAATGCCATTAATACCCTTTGGATAAAGAGACTTGATACCACTTCTACCATCCTTTAAAAGATTGATTTTAAAGTTAAACCTAAACTACGATGTCTCTACAAGTTACGTAGGCAAGGCCATCTATGTTGAGCCCTCAAGGCATTAGGTCTAGCCCTTAGGTCTTGTAATTTTGAGTTCTTCCTTGATCTTGCCACCCCTTACCAGTAGTTTACATAGTTTGCATCTGTTTACCAAACTAGTTTTAAATGCCTTATGAAATATAGTTGTAAGTAGTTATCTCTTCTATAAACACAAAAAATTCCATATGGTGTTAGAAGACCCAGATGGGTATAAATTCAATGGTACAATTGTGGTCTTTTTTCTTCCCTTGGTAATGATTTTTAGGTAGAAATGGTAGGATACCATCTATCTTTCTTGATGACTCTTTATCAAAACGGGATCAAGGTCATCTATCTTCAATCGAATAAGGGGTGTAGAAGGTTTTCGTGCATCAATTTCATATAGAAATTGAGTGCTATACCCAAACGATGCAAGGCAACTTCTGCACGCTCGATTCCAGTGAAGAGAGAAATGCCATTGATACCCTTTGGATAAAGAGGCTTGATACAACTTCTACCATCCTTTAAAATACTTGTTTTAAAGTTAAACTTGAACTACGATGTCTTTGCAAGTTACGTAGGCAAGGCCATCTATGATGAGCCCCCGGGGCATTAAGTGTGGCCCTTAGGTCTTGTACTTTTGAGTTCTTCCTTGATCTTGCCACCCCTTACCAATATTTTACATATTTTGCATCTCTTTACGAAACTAGTTTTAAATACCTTATGATTGATTTAGCTAAGTTATTGGTGTATCATATCTTATAATATTGTATGTAATAAACAATGAATTTTATATAATGCATTTACTTGTGTAGCCATATATACAGGTGCAGGAAATAGAGAGGCAAGGAGAATATGATACACATGCAAGAAAGAGAAATTCAGGTATGCAATTGCAAGTCATGTTGGTTATTTGAACATCGTAAAAGATTTATTATTCTAAGTAGATTTATTATCATTTTAGATTCTATTTAAATGATATAACAAATAGGTTCACACTATGCATTAATGTAGTATGTCATTGTTTAGAAAGAAAGAAAAATATATTGCAAATTAGATATGTTCAAAGTAGAATAAATACTTTGTTTACTGTCCAATCTAGTGTTATGAATGTTGGGCATTACATAAAACTCTCCCATTTATTTTTCAAAAGTTATAATACTTCATATGGTAGAAGTTTTTCAACATTCATGTGTTATGGAATTTAATGAGCATGTACGTATCACAAGTACAGTATTTACAATTTTGTTTCTCCGCTATAAACAATTCATTATATTCAAATTATTTCTTATGATAGTTATAGGAACATTTCAAGGACTTTGTAAATAAATGGGTTTTCAAACCCCATTACAATGATTATAGATGATGTAACACAGTCAGGTAAATAAAATCTATGTTTTGTTCTTTTAAATTTCTTTTTTGATTTATAGTTCTTGTAATTAATGAAATACTTTTAATTCACTAATATAAAGGGGTATAATGCATTCAAGAAGAAGGATTTTGAGGCTACTAAGTCTTTTGTACTAGGAAACACCTTTTGCTCGGTAATTTAAACCAATAATGGAAACTTACAATGCTAAACAATTAGTATACCATTGATGGCTTCATAATTATTAAGTGAAAGGGAGTTCTCTGATCTAGAACCCCCTTTGGTGAACATCCTTCAAGTATGACTTCGAGCATTGGATGCCCAGAAATAGGAAGAGAGAAATACAAACGAACATTGGTTGTATTTGAAGCCAGGTCATTTGACTAAATTAAGTTTATATTTTTGTAACTTTTTTGTTGATATTGCATTGTAACCATAATAAAACAAATGCATTTATCATGTAAAACCATCTCTATCTGGAAAAACCTATTATCCATGCA
The DNA here is from genome assembly GCA_018584345.1 of Thuja plicata. Taxonomy (NCBI): domain Eukaryota; kingdom Viridiplantae; phylum Streptophyta; class Pinopsida; order Cupressales; family Cupressaceae; genus Thuja; species Thuja plicata. The sequence goes on from MU224145.1 coordinate 930,398, forward strand.
TATTCTACGCAGTTGCACATGCATTCTCGATTCAAAGTGGGAAAATCTTATTTTTGATGTGAGGGAGAGAAGCCAAACACATAAAGAACATGCACATAAACACGACAACTAAGAAATATAAATATAGATATCACAACAGATGAGAAACATAAATGTAAATATCATGGTCAAAATTGTTTGGAGACACAACATAATTTAATGGTATACCTAGACGATGCAACACAACCACTACTCTGGTTCCAAGTTGACACTGTGGGATCCAAGAATAAATTTAGAGAGTGGAGGAGGGCCATAATAACTAAAATAATACAAGGTCCCTATATTATTTTGGTCGTTATGGCCCTCTTCTTCCGCTCTCTAAATTTATTCCTTATCTATGGTTTTTGGATCCAGCAGTGTCAACTTGGAACTGGAGGAGTAGTGGTTGCGTTGCATCATCTCATTATACCACTCAATTATGTTGTGTCTCCAAACAATTGTGACTATGATGCCTACATTTATGTTTCTTAGCTGTTGTGTCCCAAGATCTGTTATGACCCTTTATGACCCTTTACGATGCCTAAGAATACATGTTAGAGGTCTTAAAGTGTTGTAAAGGGTCATAAGAGGCTCCTAGGAGGGTCCAAATGAGCTTCCACCTTTATGTGGTTGGCCATGTTAAGTAGAGAGTATTAAACTATTATAGAAACAAAGAGAATCTCGACAACCAACATTCAAATTTGAAGATTTACAGGGTAGGGTGAATTTTTTTTTTAAAACATCTCGTCATTTTTTCAACCTTTGTTATTTTCACGGTCCATGGGAAACCTATATAAATGATGAATTGATTGATGTATTGTGATTTTTGTTTCGACGCCCTTGCATCGACATTAACATCATTTATAAAGGTTTATCATTGTAATAGTGACAGACTTTGAAAAGGGTTTAGGGTGAAAGGCGCACAAAACATCTCTCATGGAGACCTCCTTTTTCAACCTTTTGGTTTTCAGTTTTATGACAAATATGATTAGCATCGTAAGTTTCAACAAAATAACTTCCATGCCAACTTTGGTCGAGTGATCGACCTTTTTTAGTTGCAAAATTAACCTATGCTCGTCAAAAATTGGGAAAAATTATATTGGTGCTAACAAATTCTTGCAGCTATCAAAACATACTGCAAACCATTCTAGAATTAGGTACAGAAATGGTTACTAGAAAAATAGTCTGCCAACCGTCTGTCACAACCAACCACCCATGTAACTGGTCGTACTCCCTTAAGCACTTTTTCCTCCATCGATTCTTGTTGTACAATGATTTCTCCCATTGGCACTTTTTCCTCTATCGGGTCTTATCACACGCTGACTTCTCACTTTGACACTTCTTAACAATCTCCCACTTGATGAAGTGTGAAGTCTCTCAATGCGACTAACAAGAGTCAGGGGTTTTAAGCCCTGTGGAGGTTGTGCACTATTTGAACTTAGTTGTGCTCACCGGATTTGTTAAGACATCTGCAACATTCTCCCAAGTGTCAACCTTTTCTATATTTACCTTTCCATCTTTGACCATGTCACATACAAAGTGATACTGTACATCAATGTAATTTGTTCTTGCATGGAAAGTTGGATTTTTTGCTAAACATAATGCACTCTAACTGTCAAAGACGATAGTGATTTTTCCTCAAAATCAACATCAGAACACAAATGCTTAAGCCAAATAGCTTCTTGGCATGCACAAGTCAAGGAAATCTACTCTGCCTCAGTTGTAGATAATGCGACAACACTCTATCATTTTCTCATCCAACTGATGGCACCACCATTCACGGTGAATACATATCCACTGGTGTATGTTCTTCCATAAATGTCCCCTTCCCAATCAGAGTCTGCATAACCTTGAATTTTGACTGAACTATTTGATCCTAATGAGTTACCTTGATAGCATAACATGTATTGTGACATACCCTTCAAATATCTCATAACTCTTTTCACAACATACCAATGTGATTTGCCTAGATTTTCCATAAACCAACTCAATACTCCCACATCTTGTACAATTTCTGGTCTCGTATTAACCATTGCATACATGAGACTACCAAGAACACTTGCATAAGGTATCCACTTCATGCCTTCAATCTCATATGAATATCTTGGACTGTCATTGATGGATAGCTTCGTTCCATGTAACATTGGAACTACTTGTTTCTTGGAATCATTCATATTAAATCTCTCAAGAACATTGGTAATATATTTTCTTTGGTTGAGCCAAAGCTTCCTACCAACCCTATCCCTTCTGATTTCCATCCCCAAAATGAATTTTTCCGACCCTAAATTTTTCATTTCAATTTTCAAGGAAAGTTGAGATTTTAATTCTGAGATCATTTCCTTACTATTGCCTATGAACAACATATCATCTACATATAGAGAAATTATAGTTATCTGATCACCTTTAGCTTTATAATATATACAGTGATTAGATTTATATCTCATAAAACCCTAAGAAAAAACATATGTATCATACTTTTGATACCATATTCTGGGTGACTATTTCAAACCATAAAGAGACTTCTTCAGCTTACATACCAGATGCTCTTTAACTTTTCCTACAAAGTACTCCGGTTGGGACATATATATCTCTTCGTCAAGATAACCATGAAAAAACATTGTCATTACATACATATTCTCCATTTAAAAGTCATGCACCGCTGCAAGTGACAACATAAATTTGATAGATGTTAACTTAGCTACATGAGAAAACATTTCTCCATAATCAATCCCTTCTTTCTAAGAATACCCCTTCGCAACCAATCTCGCCTTGTACTTGTCAATGTTGCCATCTAGACTATACTTCTTCTTAAATACCCACTTACGACATAAGGGATTTCTACCGTTAGGCAAGGGTATGAGATCCCAGGTTCCATTCTTCTCCATGGATTTCATTTCATCTTTCATGGCGTTCAACCAAGAATCTAAATCCGGCATATTAATTGCTTCTTTATTAGTCCTAGGTGATGACATGTAACCGATTGAATGTTTGAAAATTTTGAGTTAAGGATAATGCAAGGAATTAAATCACTTAATGTATTGTATTATCATTGATGTCAACTTAATATCATCAGTACGGTCATGTACATAATGCCAAAGACTTCAGAGAATCAATGGAAAAAAGGTTATGCTTTCAGCAATACATAAAAGTCATATACTCACTAAGTGACAAAAAACACCGATGGAGTGCACACTGACAGTCAGAGCAAAGAAAAATAGTCACAGTGATACCCGATGAGCTAAAGTATAGTGTTGCTTGATGAAGCAAAACCACAGTGATGCCCGACGAGAAAAGTTAGAAGGTTGCCCAACGAGTAAAATTCCAATGATGCCCGATGGACGGAGATCATGAAGCTAACTAGAGTCTCACTAATGGAAATGCTATTTGTCACTGACAACTAACTACAGAGGTGACCGATGGAATAGAGAGTTCAGAAAATAACAAATATCTAGCTGGAAAGAGCTAAAGATAGACTTAATTGGTTGTTTTCTTTGTTTTATTTGACCAGAGTTAAGTGATTGATTTAAAGATGATTTGTACAGTTGGAAAGAAGATAATTATGAGACAAATCAGGAGTTATGCTTTAAATCTAATTGGCTGGATTGTTTTTCATGCCAAGAATCAAGAATCAAGAAATAGTGAATATCATGTCTATATAAGAGACAAGCTTAATTTGTTCATGAATAGAATTAAGGGGAGTGAATAAAAAGAGGATGCCGAAGAGAAACTGATGAAGAATAACTTCATACAGTCCTGATCAATCAAGCTGAAGGAGAGCTAAGGAATTCTGCAGGCACCGACAAACAGTGAAGCATAGCATCACAGAGTAGAAAGTGTGGAGCACAAAGAATTGAATTGATGCATTGATCAGAGAGGTAATGTACTTAAAAAGATGTGAAAATCTGCACTTCAAAGTTGCATTAGAAACAGGTCATAGTGTTTCAGTTTAACCATTGAAGCATCAAGTCTCTTAACCGAGTAGGACTTAAGAGTCTTCTATATATTGAGGTACATCCCAAGGAGTGCCAAAAAGGTTGATTCATGAAAGTAGCATTGGATATTCCCGATACCTATTGACAGTCTAAGAAGGAGGCTGATTAAAGGATGGTAGCAATAGATTCCTGATACTAAGTGACAACCTCTATGTATAAAATCCTCTAACAAGGTCGCACTTAAAAGTGTGTTTGTAACCTTTAACAGGGTTGAATCCTAACAGGGGTCCTTCAGAAGAGTGAAAATTTAGGGTACCGGTCCCAGTGGTTTTTCCAATAACAGGGTTTCCACGTTAAAAATTCATGTGTTATTTGTGTATGATTCATTTCTATATTGTTTTGTATCTGACATAGTTAACACTGGATTGATCAGTATACTCTGCTTATTTACTAAGTTTCGGTAAATAGTTATACTTCTTATCGGTAATAAAGAAATAATAAGGATTGACAGAGAACACCGACATACAGTTAATCAATATTTGTATTTCATGGCATGCATTTTGTAGGGACTTAATAATCTGAGGTTTATTGATTGGTGGTTAAGTTTGAAGGATAAATTTTTGAGGCCACTGATTCACCCCCCCGCCCCTGCCCACCCCCTCTCAGTTATTACTAACAATTGGTATCAGATCCTAAGTTCTTAGAAAGGAAGGTTTCAATACCTAAGTTAAAGATCACAAGATGAACATATGAGATGTGCCCAAGTTGAACAAAGACAACTTTGCTTCATGGAAAAGCAAGATAAGAATCCACTTATCAGGTATTGGTAATGATGTTACTCAATTCCTAGATACTGAATATGTGTTTCCCATAGGAGTATTGACAGTAGATCAATTGAGAGAGAAGCATGAACACAACTGTGTGGTTATAGAGCTTTCTTCCTCACTCTCTGATGCTAAATTTGAAGATGTCAAGGATTGCAAGACTACAAAGAAGATGTGGAAAAAATTGAAGCTTGTACATGGAGGTGATACAAATGTTTTAAGAGCCAAGGGAGAAATCCTTAGAGAAAAATTTGATGATCTCAGAATCAAAGAAGGAGAAAACATCACATAGTACAACACAAGAATAAAAGAAGTAGTCAATGTTATATGAGGATTTGGAGGTACACTTGAAGAGGAGACAGTGGTAAGTAAAATATTAAGAACCTTACTGCCTATATATGCTATTAGAGATTTTTCTAGTCAAGAAATGAGAGAAGTAGAAAATAATATAGTTACTCTTGATAGTTTAATTGTTAGACTAATTTCATGTGAGATGAATAACTTTGATAATAGTGTCTTACCAAACTTAGAGTCTTCATTTAAGTCTTCCATGAGAATAAGTAAATCAATTCATAGACACACATTTAGAAGAGATAGTGAAAGTGAAAGTGAAGAAGAAGAAGATATAGATGAAATAGAAGAACTTATGGCTAAAAGAATGCAGAGAGGCAAAGGTAAATACAAAGGAAAGTGACCACTTATATGCTTTAATTGTAAAGAGATTGGACACTTAGCTACAAGATGTCCTAACAGAAGAAAAGATGACAGAAGTAAAGATAGATATTTTGTGAAAAAATCTGACAGAGGTGATAATAAAGATTACAGAGGTTACCAACAATCAGAAAGAAGAGATACCTGAGACTACAAGGACAAAGGAAAGAAAGCCAACTACCTAGCTACTTGCAAAGATGAAGATACTGACACCAAACCTGATGAAGACATCGAGATGGTATTTGTGGCTGTGAAGGATGATTCAGATGAAGATGAAAGGTATGAAGAAAGAGCACTCATATCTAAGGTTCGCATGAATGACATCTAGATTATAGATAGTGGCTACACTCACCACATGACTGGTGACAAAGAAAATTTTAACACTTTTGAGTATTATAATTGTGGTACTGTAAGAATGGGTAATGATACACCTTGTCTAGTTGAAGGTAAAGGAACTATATTGTTGAACAAACTAATTAAATGTGAAAATTCTTATTGGGTAAAAGGATTGAATTATAATCTTTTGAGTGTTTCTTAGCTGAATAATTCAGGTCACAGAGTAGCATTTCAGAACAAGAAGGCAAAGATCTTCAATGAATCAGGAAGATTGATTGGTATCGGTGAACAAACTAAAGGTAACTTATTCTATCTGAAAGATACTAACATCACTTTCTTAATGACTAGATAAGAAGACATATGGTTGTGGCACAAAAGATTGTGTCATGTGAATTTTGACAACATGATGAAAATAAGAAGGAGAAATGTAAGAGGCTTACCGATAATGACAAAGCCCGACAACATCATGTGCAAGAATTGTCAAAAAGGTAAAATGACAAAGTCTAGTTTCAAAAGTAAAACCCATACATCTGGTGATATTCTAGAATTATTCCATACTGATCTATGTGGACCAATGAGGACAAAGAGTTATTATGGAGATAGGTATTTTATTCTCTTTGTTGATGATTACTCGAGAATGATGATAGTTATGTTTCTAAAAGATAAATTTGAAGCATTCACAATGTTTAAATGGTATAAGGCCATGGTAGAGAAAAAAAGTGGTAAGGATCTAAAATGTTTGAGATCAGATAGAGTAGGAGAATTTATATGAGATGAATTCACTAATTTTTGTAATGAGCATGGTATAAAAAGATAGGTTTCTGCACCAAGAACACCACAGCAAAATGGGATTGCTGAGAGAAGGAACATATCAATAGTTGATTGTGCTAGAACACTGATGATAGAGAAAGGCATCACCCAAATCTTCTAGAGGGAAGTTTTCAATACTGCTTTCTACACATTGAACATAGTACAATTGAACGACACAAACAAGACACCTTATGAGTTATGGTATGGTAAAACACCCAATGTAAGTTGCTTCAAAATCTTTGGTAGTCAATGTTATATCTTAAAGGATGATAGAAATGGAAATATTGACACAAAAAGTGATGAAGGTATCTTTCTAGGGTATTCCACCAAGAGAAAAGCTTATAAATGTCTTATCAAGGCTTCTAACAAAATTGTTGAAAGCGCAAACGTAAAGATAGATAAATTTGCAGAAAAGAATGAGCTTGAAAGAACTAAAGAACCAAAGGACTACAACAAGTTTGTATACTTTGAAGAACCCAAAACTCTTCCTGAGAAATAGTTCCTAATCCTAGAACAACAGAATGTTGCAATGGACGGTCAAACTGTAATCACCGACAGTCGGGATAATGATCAAAATAATGTACAAGGTGATGAAGAACAAAATAAAGATCAAAATGATGATCAAGATGATACACAAAGAGCTATTCCTATACTTGAAAGATATTTAAGAAGGAACCATCCAGAGATCTAGATCATAGGACATAAGAAAGTTGGTACAAGAACAAGAAGTAAGTCTTTAAACTCAAATTGTTTAATTTGTGAGTTTGAGCCAAAATCTGTCAATGCTACACTTGATAATGAAGAATGGATAAGTGCTATGAATGATGATATTGAGAAGATTGAGAAGAACAAGACATGGCCACTTGTGCCAAGACCAGATGATAAGAATGTCACCAGTACAAAATAGATATTCATGAATAAGCTGAATGAGAATGGAGAGGTCACAAGAAACAAAGCAAGACTAGTATGGAGATGAAAAATCACCCCAAGGTGCAGAAACCAGAGAAGCGGATCTCAAGGCCTAGCAAGGAGGTAAGAGCTAAAACTACAAATGATAAAGAGATTCATAATGCAAATTTGTTAGAGAGCTTGTTTGAGGAAGAGCATAAATATATGATCATTATATTAAGGTGTTCTTTTCTTATAAGAGAAAATTTCCTACTCTCTAATTAATTTTGCATCCTTACTTTCTTTAAAAGATTTAATTGAGAAATCATTCATTTAAAATAGCTTTTAGGAGCTTTTTGTGTCTTTTAAGGTTTTCAAGTTTTCTTCACTTTGTTGTGCTTTGTGTTGACTAACTTGTTGGAGGAGATGGAGTGGGAACGATTGCCACTAGGTGAGTAAAAACAAAGCCAAATACTCAAAAATGGGCCTAGCCTTTTGCTAGCTTCGAAATCAAGTATTTCTCTCATCAAGCTTGCATTTGATTAAATTGTGGCTTTCTTTAAATCTAGCATAATTAGAAAATCTTTTATTTCATCATAATTGAACAAAGCATTAGGCATATGCTCTTCACTTTTTGAAGTGAATCAAAAAGCCAAACGTGCAAAGCCAATTTGGTAGAAGGACAAGGATTGGCAAATTGAACCACACATTTCCATTCTAAGAACCTCCTTGTTAAGGGGTTGAAAATGAAAAAAATTGTTTAAAGTGTTCGGAACAAAAGAAAGACAATAGGGATATGTTGTTCACTCTTTAAGTGAATCAAATTCCCAAACTTGTTGGACCAAGTTCAATTCCCAATTTTATGAACATGCTAGCTAAATAGAGCTTTAAAGGGCCTGCCTCCCAAGAATTTCCTTACGAGGATAGTGAGAGGGAATGACCCAAAGTGGGAGATATTTTCTTTTACCGCAATGTCGTCTGACCCACTATAAATAATGCACTTTTCCTTAATTGGAAAGTGACTAGAACTTGTGCAAGCCATTCTCACTTCCTCTAGTAGTCCTTTGGGATTGCGCAAAATTGTACTTTTGTGCGTGTGGGAAGCCCTCAAAGGGGTAAAGGATCTTGTCAAGGTTTAGACCAGAATAGGTTGAGACCTCATAAAATAGTAGACCTACCTTGTAGAGCCATGTTTAAAAGCCAAATTTTTTGAGGCTAAGGTAGACTTCTTGGAAGATATTCTTGTACAAACCTGTTGAAACATCCGAGAACATACACTTTTAGTGTGGTTTTCAGGAACATGATGCAAATCTTACGTGTGTGTTGATTTTGTATTTTATTTTCATGCAATAATATTGTTTGAGAAATCTGATCATAGACATTAAAATTTTAAATCCTGAAAACACCATTAAAATTGACAAAATCAATTTTGATCAGCAAAACACCATGTACAATCATTAAAGAGTCGCTTACAAACAAAGTCGGGCTGCTTATCCAATACAAAATGTTGCGTGATAAAATCAAACAATAGTGTGTTAACTGGAAAGAGCCGTGTAGAAATATTTCAAAAATTCCTAGCAACAGAGAAACGCTGCCTACCAACTGGAGAGCGCTGCGTAAAGATTTTCAAGTAACTGTGTATTATCAGTGAAAGGCTGTCTACACACAGGTAAGAGCTGCTTGCAAATTTTGAAAGGCAAACAGTTGGTATTTTCCAAAATTTTAAGAACAAGAAAATTTGATTTTTGGATACCCTTTTGGACGTTCTATCACTAAGATTACCTGTCTTAATCAGAATCTGCCATTTCTGGGCATTTTGCAAATTCATACACGGATTGGTCATTGAACAAGTTTGAAAACCTAAGATCCTCATTTTAACATATCTTAATGTTGGTTTTCACTCGATCCCATTACATAAAAGCTACCCTACAATCAGACGGGTCTTATCTGAGACAAGAGTATCTCTTCCTGGGTGATCCCTTTTCCACAAATCCTGTACATGAAACCATCAAGGAAATAGAACCAAGGATGTCTTTTCCATTCGGTCATATAGATCCTAATCAGATTAATCACATGAACAAGGACTTAACCAAAAAACGAAATGTTGATCCTAATGACAAAGGATCCAACACCAATATCAATGGAGGGACAAACATAGACCCTAACAATCAAGGGATGAATAACACCAACAATGGGGGCAATATGGACCCAAGTGAGGAAGAGCTAACCGATGAAAAAGTTACCGAAGCTATGTAAAGCCCTTTCATTATGAAACTTGTGGACAAAGTATTGGTAAAAGATAAAGATAAGCACTTCCTAGACCTAGCACAAATGGGTCTCAAGCTTCCACATGATTATATTTTGCCAAACTCAAGAAAAAGGAAGCAGAGGCTAACCCCATTGATATCATGAACAAACAATTCCAACTTTTTCAACTACAATTGGACACATTGAAACAAGGTGGGGCTCCTAAACCTTTTTCTATTGAAGCCTTGTGTCCTTTTCCTT
>MU224145.1:942845-953178 GCA_018584345.1 Thuja plicata
TGATTTACCTACATCTCTAAGGACACATGGGAAACCATCCAAAGATCATCAACCTCATAAGTACAATGCCCATTTTGTGAGGGAATGTGACAAACAATAATTAGACAAAGAAGATGATGAGGTATTATAATGGCTCTATAAAGAGGATGGCAATTCAGCTAATCCCAATGAAAGGGTGCAACATATTAATATCCAAACTGGTCAATATGGAAAAGGATTTGATATCATGAATAAAATGAAGTATAAGGGAAGAGGAACCTTAGGAGTTCAATATAGAGGGTTGTTAGAACCTATTGAACCCATCTGGAGAGCCAAAGAAGAGAAAGTTGGCATAGGTTTTCAACATAAAGGAGAAAGTTCAAGTCCCATGCATGATTTCCGTGCACATATCCATATGGTAGGTTTTGAAAGTGAAGATGATTCTAGAGACTATGAGTGGGATTCCTTGTCCAAATAATCTTTTCATGACATAGAGATTGATACCATTCACACTTATGCAATTCCTCCTAAAGTTGAAAATGAAGAACATATGGCTCAAGGTTCAAATTCAACTCAAACATCAAGTGAACCTCAACAAGTCAACATAGAACAAGAACCTCTTTTCACTCAATGGGTAGGTGAACCTTGGGTGCCTTCATGGGTAGGAGATTCTAGCCTAGTGTTTAATCCACATGCTTTCTTTCCCATATAAATCTTAGAGGACTTTGATGGAGAGGATTTCGATCCTTCTTCCATGGACCATCTTGAAGAGGCACATGTCATAGACCTTGATGATACAATGTATGAACCATCTAATGAAGTCATGTCCTTAACTCATTCAAATGAAAACCCATTCAATGATTCTTTGTCCCTAATGCATCCCGAACTTATTGAATGGGATCTGTCCGAGTCAAATGACTTACTCTACTTCCCAAATAACAATTCAATGGCCTTATACCTCAATGCGGTCGAACCCAATTATTCCACCAATGAACTCACTCTAAACATGATGATAGGGGTAGGTGTTCAACCTTTTAATCCAAAAAATGAAGATAAAATATACAAAAAAATGAGAAGGAAGTGGTGAAAACCACCATGTGGCAGTGCTAGACCCAAAAAAAGTAAAAATAAAGGATGTTTCCGAAGGTGAAAACCCAACTGTGGAACCTAAGGGAGAAAGGTTGGACACCTTGCCATCTCACGAAGATGAAAGATCACCTATACTTATTGAACCCACATAAAAGGTCAACATTGGCACAAAAAAGGATCCTAAATTCATTCATTTAGCAACATCTTTGAGTCCTTTAGAGAGAGAAGAGTTCATTGCATTATTTCAAGTGAAACAAATCAAATTTGCATGGTCATATGCCGACATGCCTAGATTAGATCCAAGTTTCATAATGCATCACTTAAATTTGAAACCAGTGGTTAAGCCCATAAAGAAAAAGTTGATAAAAATGCATCCACACAACCATATTAGTCAAAGCTGAATTGGAGAAATTGCTAAAGGCAAGATTTATAAGAGTAATAGAATATGCCGAATGGATCTCCAATATTGTACCAGTTACCAAACATGATAAAACAATAAGATTTTGGACATATTTTAGATATTTAAACCTTGCTTGTCCCAAAGATGACTTTCCCTTACCTAGCATTGATGCTATTGTAGATCTCACAATAGGTCATTCTATGCTTTCACTTATGGATGGATTTAGTGGGTATAATCAAATTTGCATAGCACCTGAGGATCAAGAGAAGATAGATTTTACATGCCCATGGGGTACCTTTTGTTGGAATGTAATGCCCTTCGGTCTCAAAAATGCCAGAGCTGCTTACCAAAGAGCCATGACTACCATTTTCCATGACATGATGCAGAATTTTATGGAAGATTATGTGGATGACATTTTAGCTAAGTCACATAAAAGAAAATATCATCTATCCATACTTGACAAGATTTTTACAAGGCTAGAAAAATTCAAGTTGAGACTTAACCCAAAGAAATGTGCTTTTGGGGTACAATCTGGAAAACTCCTAGGTTACATTGTTTCAGCAAAAGGCATTGAAGTGGATACTGAAAAGGTACAATCCATAATGGACATGGAAATTTCAAATAATATTATTCAAATGATGTCACTTCAAGGAAGACTTCAATCTATTAGAAGGTTTATTTCTCAATTGGCGGAAAAATGTCATTCTTTCACCAGATTACTACATAAAGACACCATCTTCACATGGGATGAGGAGTGTGACAAAGCCTTTTTATTGTTGAAAACATACTTGATGAATCCTCCTATCTTAATGTCACCAATTCAAGGAAAACCTTTATTACTCTACATTTCAGCAATAGAAAAATCTCTAGGAGTCTTATTGGCACAAGAGGATGATGAAGGGAAAGAAAGAGCTATCTACTAATTAAATAGAACCTTGATCAAATATGAGTTAAATTACAGCTTTATGGAAAGGGCTTGCCTAGCAGTGGTATTTGCCTCTCAAAAGTTAAGACACTATATGTTGTTGCATAAGGTGAAACTCATAGCTAAAATTGATCCCTTGAAATACTTACTTAGCAAAACAACCTTAACTAGAAGGATTGCAAAATGGGTCATGGTACTTAGTGAATTCTACATTGAATATGTTGATAGAAAAGCAATCAAAGGTCAAGTTATAGCCGATCAATTGGGTGAATATCCTTAAGAATCTACACATCCTATGCAAGTGGAATTCCCGGGTTCTAAAATTGTGAAGGTCGAAGCTAAGACATGGACTCTATAATTTGATGGATCATATACCCAAAATGGAAGTGGGGTAGGCATTCTTTTGATTACACCACAAGGTTACACAATCCCAAAATCTTACAAGTTATTGTTCCCTTGCACTAATAACATAGCAGAGTATGAAGCTTTGGTCATAGGAATCAAGAGAGCTTTGGAATGGAATGTCATAGAATTACAAGTCCATGGAGACTCCCAATTAGTCATTAATCAAGTTAATGATGAGTATAATAATAAGGATGAAAACTGTTGCCTTACAAGAACTTGGTGGATAAATGGAAGAAATACTTTTCTTTGATTACTTTTGTAAAAATTCCAAGAGACAAGAATAAAGTAGTCGATGCAATGGCCACTTTGGCATCTTTACTTCAGCTACCTGATCAAAATGAAAAGTATGAATTCTTGATGGAAGAATTGGAGAAATGAACATTTGACCTACCTGAGACCCAAATTATTGTCCTTTTACATGGACATGACTCTCCGTGGTATGGACCTATCTATGCTTACCTCAAAAATCAAACCCTACCTATAGACCAAACCTGCCCTCAAAAGCAAAATTTCATAAGACAAGCAGCCCGTTATACTATCCTTTCTGACACATTGTATCATAAAGGTCTTGATAGAACACCCTTAGATGTCTAGAGGAAGATGAATCAAAATTAGCTTTAAAAGATGTCCACGAGGGGATTTGTGGGTCACATTCAAATGGTTTAAACCTAGCTAAGAAAATCTTACGTATGGGGTACTTTTGGAAAGACTTAGAAAGAGACACTTGTCAATATGTTAAAGTTTGCAATAAATGTCAATACCATGGAAACTTGATTCATGCACCAGCACAAGAATTAAATCATTTTGTCACACCATGGCCATTCTATCAATGGGGTTTTGACTTAATTGGCATGATTTATCCACCTTCAAATGGATACAAGTATATAATCAAAGTGACAGAATACTTTACTAAATGGGTTGGAGTTTTTCCTTTATCAACTGCAACATCATATCATTTTAGATATGGAATTTCTCATGCCATCATCACGGATAATGGAAAATAGTTTAAGAATAAAGATATTGATGAACTTTGTGACACATTCCACATTACACATCACTCTTCAGCCACTAACAAGAACATCTTGAAAATACTTAAGCGATCCGTTGGAAAATCAGGAAAGGATTGGCACCTTCAAATCAATCTAGCATTATGGGCCTATAGGACGAGTATTCGAATCCTGACAGGAGCTACACCTTTTTCTTTGGTTTATGGGGATGAAGCTATTCTTCCTTTAGAAGTTGAAATACCATCCCTCAGAGTTTCATTGCATGGATTAATAACGGATGAGGATTATAGAGTTTCCTACCTTCAACAATTGGAATTGTTGGAGGAACATCAAACTCAAGCCTATGATCATTTTAAAGTGTATCATAATCAAATTTCTAGGAACTATAACAAACATATCAAGCCAGGAAACTTTCAAATAGCAGATCTAGTATTGAGAGAAAATCCAAAAAATCAGGCTGATAGAAAAAAGAAAGGGAAGTGGGAAGTAAATTGGCTTGGTCCTTTTGTCATTATTTCTTCATTTGGGACGGGGACCTACAAATTGGCTGATTGTGATGGTGATGAATTGCTAGAACCTATCAATAGCATTCATCTTAAAAGGTTCCACACCTGATTCAGAGAAAGAGTATCAGAATAAAGAGTATAAGTTGAAGAGTATTAGATGAGTCAAGCATCACCCTTTGTGCATGAAAAAATTCAAAAAATACCAAAAAAATTAGAAAAGATCAAAATACCAAAAAATCAGAAATTTCAAAAAGCCAAAAAAATTTGAAAAAGAAAAAAAAAGTGCCTTGGTGAAAACCTAGCAATAGGCACCTTGGTAGCAAAAAAAGATAAAAAAGAGAAAAGGAGAAATAATCCCAAGAGGTGAAAACCTGGAAATAGGCGCCTTTTGTCCCTTAGGTGTTTCCTAGTTGCATTTGTACATATTGCGGTTTCCTCATCTCACTTGTCCATATCCTCATTGCATTCGTCATTCATGCATTATCCTAATAAAGTTTCAGAGCTGCATTTTGTCGCATTCTAGGTTCAGTTTCCCTAAATATCACAGTGGTCACATTTATCACTTGGGGGCACACTTCATAGATTTTAGTACCAACCAGATTCAATAGTGAAACATTTTGGTCACACATCAGAAGCAAATTTTTTGATTCAGGAGAGACATTTTTGAACCCTTGATAACTATCATTGTTCAAACCTAAATAGTTTGATCACATAACATGATCCTAGAATCTCATTGCCTTATTTTATCAGGATTAAAATTTGACACACCCTAAATGATCAGATTGTCTGGAATTCTTATTTGAAAATCTTGATACATTTCACAAACACTTGGAAATTTTTATGAGTTTTTCATTAAATTTTTCAAGTCATGAGTTTTTAGCTAATCCATGATTTTTCGGCTAGATTGGCAATGATAAGAGACATGATGTTTTCTTAAGCTTCTGAGTGACTGTTTTGATGAAGATTCTTTAACTTATGTGAATTAGTCTAAAGAAATGGTCCTCAAAGAACCATAGAGGACATTCATATAGGATGAAGGGTTAACCTTTGTTTGTTTACGCAAAAGGATACCTTGGTTATTGAGATTTTCCATATCTTAATACCAACATCCACTTGCAACATTGAATTCGATTAAACCGGTATTCATACTCCCATAGTTGGTCATCCAACTAGTGAGGGTTGTACTTGGTTTCGTAGGAAGGGGTTACCACATGAGGGAAAGTCATATTCATATTCTTATGGTCGCACTAGCACCAGTAAGGATTGTATGGACTCCTAGTACCACAATGCTCTATGATGAAAATATATCTCAGTTTGCATTCCTTTCGCAAACCTCAAGGAAATTTAGTTGCATTTTGCATGTTAGATTAATTGCATGTTGCTCTTTCACTTGCGTTCTCAAATGCTTAGTTCTCAAATGACTTGTCTTTCTAACAATTTGCCAAGTTCAAGGGGGCGACAACAGGGTTGACAACACTTCATCTAGTGAATTGGTTTCAACTCATTCAAAAATGAGATTTTCCTTTGCATTCATCATCATTAGTCATTATTCATTATGCATTCATGTCAAGAGAAAATCAAGAAAAAGATACATTATTCATTAATCATTTTCCATATCATCATTTAGAATGGCATATCATAAATTAAATTGCATACATTCAAAAACACAAAAAGATAGATGCATCTCATTTATCATAAGCACTAAGTATTGCATTCATTGCATTGCATAATCCATACATTGTTAAAATGATTAACATATAGAGATAAATTGCATTCATATCATTTGCATCCATTTATCTATGTCCTACTCTAAGACATTTGCATCCGTTGCACAATAGAAATAAATGCATCATAGAAACATATAGACGCGCATAAAAGGAAATCTCATAACATCATCAAAGGAGAAATCAAAGATCATCATCAGATAAATGTCCATCATCAATGTCTATAGCATAATTAGTACATCAAAGGTACATCAATAACAATGGTATATCAATGGTACATCAAAGTCCTGATCAAACAAAATACATATGGTATAAATCCTGGGTCCATATCTATCTCATAACCTAGTAGGGGCACCTGATCCATCCCCAGCCAAACCTGTGCCTGACCCACCTGCACCATCAGGATCTCTATCACCTGCTTTATCCTATGAACTAGGAGGTGCCTGACTAGTGTTTGCACTGGTCGATAGCTGAGCCATAGTGGCCAAAAACTGTAGCAACATGGTCGTGACATGATCTAATCTGGCTGTCACTGTAGTCATCCTAGCCTTTAATCCCCGCACATCTTGCACTATCTCATCTGAAACTAGAGCCTGTGATGCTGGCGGAGCCTGTGGTGCATGTGATGCTAAAGGTACCTATGGATCAACCTGAGGTATCTGTCCCTATACCAGAACCTGTCTCACCTCTTGGACCCATCTATGCCTCTGTCTATCCCAATCTGCATCTACTCTCAATGGAGCCTGATCCTGTGGTACCTGTGCACCTACTAGTCTCTGCCTTGGCTGTCTAAAACCACTGCCTTGACCTCTCACATGACCGCCTCTCATCTAAGGCCCAGCTGCTCTCTAAACCCATGGTGCTCTAGGTACTCTCTGGACTATGCACTGGCGTCGTCTACCGCCATCATCCCCATCATCACCACCATCACCATCATCCTTAGAAATCTCATCAACATCTGGGATAGGCTGTACCAGATCTGTGAATGTCATAAAATGATGTCGCATAAACCACTCTCGATACTCTACTAACATCCTTGCATCTGCAACCTGTGGTAACAAATCCCAAACCCCATATCCCAACTGATCTATTTGTAAACAGGTTGACTGGTAATCAACTTGTGTGCCCCACATCAATCTCTCTGCCTGTACTCGAGCATATAAGGCCATACCCTATGGCATATCCTACATCTGACCAAACTGGCGTAATACTCTACCGCAGCAAAATCTCTCAATGACCAAACATGACCGGCCTATCATCCATCAAGGTGAAAACATGTAGGGTAACTCATCGTCATCCTCCCGCCACCTCTCACACTGCAAGTATGGCCTCCACACCACCTAATCAATGTCATCAATTGTGCGTCTCCAATAATCCACCTTTCCTAGACGATGCTGGACAATCATGTCATCATATAAAAATGCATACAGGTAATCTCAAGCCTGAACTCACACTGACACTGGCCTCGTAATAGGGATATGCTCCCATGTCCATAACTATAACAAAATTGCACATGCAGATATTGCTGCACTGCGTTGATATACAATCTCATGTAAATCATGATATAACTGTGCCAACACATAGGAACCCCAATCCAATCTCCATGGATGAGCTATCAGGTCCTCTATAATCTGGCCCCATCCAATGACAAAACCACATCCTGGCCTATCTAGCAATAATAATCCTCCTATCACAGCTCCTAATAACATTGGTAGGGTAGGGAATGAAGCAAACTGCACCCAAGTAATGCAATCATCTGCAATGGTGTTATCTCCAAACACCCATCTGCATACACTGCTATCATATACTAAATCATAATACACCCACTCTCCATGAGTTAGGATCCTCAGCAATCTATATACATCCTCCAGCGTAATCGTCATCTCGCCGAGAGGTAAGTGAAAGGTGTTATGGTCAAAGTACCATCGCTCTGCCATAGCTGTCAATAAACCTCAGTTCAGCTAAAACTGAGGGAGATCCAAAAGGAAACTAAGACCACAAGTCTCAATGGTATGCCACTCAGGTGGTGTGAGCCCATCTACTAGATCAAAAATCCACAACGCTACTCCTCACACCCGTAACTTGCGGTAATGCTCCTACATTTTGAATCAAAGTGCATCATGTTAGTTTTTCTCTTGATGAATAATTCCAATTCAATCACCACACATTAAATCTATCTTTTCTCTAACTTGAGCGTATCAACTTATTTCTCCTAACCTCTAAATCGTGAGACACAAGGATAATTTGTAATCATTTTTAATCATATCTGATTGACCTATCAAACATTCATCATTATGACTTTTCTAACATCTTAAACACTACGTGACATTCTGGATAAACATTTTCTAGCTTGGAACCTAATTGAGTCATCTGGACTATCAATCGAACTGAGTTCATCTATTTTCCTTTATCAAACTTTCAAATTTTTGGTAGGCGGCACTTAACTGAGTGTACGCAACTTTTTAAGCCATGCGGCTTTTTAATATTTAAAAGTGGTACTTTACTACGCGGGGGTGGCACTTTACTTTTTAGGTGGCTTTTTAGAAGCCTAGGCGGCTTTTAAATCATCATATGCGGCTTTTAAAACATGGTGTTTTTAGGCAGCGTATTTGCTATTTTGGGTTGCAATTTTAACCTCGCGGCTAAGGATTATGCGTACGTGACTTTTCACAGTGCAGACGTGACTTTTAATAGGCCTACACGACACTTTACCTATCCTACATGGCTTTTGGCTAAACATTTTCTAAAAAGCAGTAAAAACATGCAATAAATGTAATTTTCAAAGCAATAAATACACCAAGAGGGTTCAAACCACTCATCGAAGGCCCATAATCAGGAGGTCTCTGATATCGGTGCGCTCACTCAAACCTGCACTCTTGAATAGGGACCACCATCAGTATCAGTCGTCAGAGGCTCAGAACAAAATCTCAATAGTGAAAAGTGAAAATGAATAGTAAATTTGGGGTTTTCAACCTATTTAAGCTATTTTAAGCTATTTTATGAGATTTTTTACCCCATCAAACCTAATCTGCATATTCTTCTCACTGGGGCATTTGTTCACCATCTTTTCACATCATCGTTTATCAGAAATGATATCATCTTTGATCTATCCTTTACACTTTGTTCATCAAAAACTTTTACCTATGATCAAGATGATTCCATTTCTGAGGGGGCATCATCATATCATCAAACTAGGATTCTATAGCATATCTTGTATTAAATTGGGGGCATTAAAATTTCAAACTTTATCAAGCATAGTTTCATATTGGAGTTTCATATCAGAGCATCATATCAGGATTTTCATATCGGATTTCATATGAGGGTTTCATATCAGGATTTTCATATCAAGATTTTATATCAGGGTTTCATATCAAAGGTTTCATATCGGGAGTTTCATATCAGGATTTTCATATCAGGTTTTCATATCAGCTCATCAGTATCATCTCAATGATCAAGACAATCAAGCTTTCTTTGAATCAATGTGCTTTGCACATCAATTCAAAGAGGGGCATTTGTGGACACCTAAAATTAACCAGGTGTATCTCAAACATTTCAAATTATAAATCTCAGCCAAATGCTTCAAAATTTCATCTCAATGCAAATCAAATGGACATTTAACAATTCAAAGGAACAAAATTCAAATCAAATTAAAAGATCAAATAATCATGAAATCAAATAATTAAATTCAAGCCTAAAGGGATTAATCAAATTATGCAATTGATTTTTCAATTGTATAGTTCAAATTAAAAAGATCAAATCCAACCCAATCACCCATCCATGGCTAATTTAATTAAATGATGGAGTTATTTAATTCCTAATTATTTGAGACAACCAACCAACTTTCCCTCCATTTGCAAACAGCTCAAAGCTTTTGACTTAACCAAGATTTGATCATGATCAACTCACTCTACCCCTTACCCTTGGAAAAATGCTATAAATACAAGCAATTTCCTTTGTGTTTGGGATCCAAGAATTCAAGAGCAAAAGCATCCTTATTATAGGCACATTGAGGAGCATTTGAGAGCTTTTGAGAGAGTTTTAGCATTTACATTTCATTTAGCATATCATGTTTAGGAGCATTTGTTATTTTCTCTTATGATCTTGGAGCATTTTTGAGCATTCAATTTTCATATATATCTTGTTCTAGGATTGTCCTTGAGAGAGATTAAGTCTGAGAGCTCTCTTAACAAAGCTTAGATAGAGAACCATGAGATGATATAGATTTAGCTTCAATTCTTAGATTAACTTTGTTTTATCTTTCCATAGAATTGTTTTCTCTAATCTTAATTTCATGAAGG
>MU224145.1:969861-986648 GCA_018584345.1 Thuja plicata
GAGTGAGCATGCTGATTGGATGGTTGACATTCTAGTGGTTGACAGATGGATGCGGATCTGGATGATTTACATGTTGGTTCTATTGTCCTTGTTGGAGTGGAAGCCTTTGGTGAAGATGAAGATGGTTTTGGATATTTCATCTGGTGTCAAAGTATGAGGCATACTTCTTTTCGCACCTGGGGAGTCTGATGCAGGAGCATCCCAGGGTAGTTGGCTATTCTACATGTTTGGGATATTTGATGGAGTTGTGTGGACTTATTTTCATGTGTGAGGGATTTGGTAGAGTTTTGTGGACCTACTTGGGTCTTTGGTAATTGGTTTTGATGTATTTAATGAACTTGGCATGGTCTTGGTTGCTCAGCATGGACTGGGAGGAGCTCGGCCTTGCCTAGGAATTTGGTGCCTATTACAATCCATATAAGTAATTTTCCACAAATATTTAGAGAATGAAAATTTTAGGGATTGAAGAGGGCCTAGATTTCTACCTATGGTTCGAAGCACGAGTCCTAATTCATCTGGATCTAGGAGATATCGCAATTTTACTAAGACAACTATTTTGGGCATTTAATTGTTGTTGTTGGCCGACTTGTGGCATTTAATTTCGGTATTTGTATTTAATTTATGTTCAAGGAAGACCTGTGGCTTAGATTGGTATAATTAGGGGTTGTGGGGGAAGTCTTAGTCATTCATTCATCCATCTTGGAGAAGAGGAAGAGGTAGAGGAGCGAGTTTTGAGAAGAGCTAGTGGCTGCGGCTTGGGGGACAAGGGGATTGCTTGGTGGACTTGCGAGCACAAGTTTAGATCTTCCTTGGGGGATCCTACCAGTGTGTGGATCTGGGCTAGCTAGGGTTTCATTTGGATCTTGTGAGATCTTATGGATTTTCTATTGTAATTGCATTGTATTTGGCCGTAACCCAGGAGGCCTTATAGCCGGGCATGTTGGATGAAAATATGATGATTCTATTATGATTATTTGCATTGTGTGGATATAAATCTTTGTGTTGTTATTTATATTCCATTGGGTGGTTATTTGCTGGGGGCTAGGACATCTCCATTGGGGATTCTCCTGCCTTGCACTGCATCATCTTCTCTGGCTGAGATAGTGAGATAGGTTTCACCTCACATAAAGTAACACTCATTTTGTACAACAATTTTTCAGTGAGAGGGTTCCATAACTTGTATCCCTTCACACCAATGTCGTACATGATGAAGATACACTTCACCGCTTTGTTATCTAACTTTGACCTAGTCACATCAGGTACGTGAGCGTACACCTCACATTTGAAGACACACAAATGTCTTAACAAGGGCTTCTTACCAGACTATGATTCCATAGGTGTTTTGACCACCAACACTACCATAAGAGAATGATTCAACAAGTAACACACCGTAGCCACTTCTTCAGCCCAGAAATTCCTCTCCAGACCAGCACTACCGAACATTCTCCTTTCTCTCTCCATCAACAAATGAGTCATCCTTTCCACTAATCCATTCTGTTGTGGAGTACAAGGAGTCATCTTATGCCTCTTAATGCCATGATCTACACATAATTTGTCAAAATGTGCATTGCAAAACTCACCATTGTTATCCATCCTTAAGAATTTAATCTTTCTTCCAGTCTAATTTTAAGAAATAATTTTAAATTCCTTAAATTGACTCAACACTTATGATTTACTCTTCAAAAAATAAATGAACGTTTCTCTTAAATAATCATCAATAAACTAATATCTAGAATTAGAAAAAGAAGGAACATCCACAGGAATAAAATCATGCTCCTGAATCATGTAAAAAAACCAGAAGATTCTTGAGAACTAGAATAAAATTGAACATAGTTTTTCTTTCCATAGATCTAATGTTCGCAGAAATCAAATTCAAGGTTACAATTAATGATAGAAGTAAACTCCAATGGTGTGCTTGCAAAATACCACAAGACATGAATTTTCTTATCCTAGTCTAATTAGGATCCTAAACTTCTCTATATGAGGTCACTCTAACCTTTAGACACTAAGCCTAAGACTCTCCCTAACTCCTTTCTAAGAGTTCAACTATTGTGCTTCACCTTGAAGGACTTCCACTATCAGTTTTGTCTCACCATGCTCCACATTGGTTCCAAGGCTTTCAATGCCAAATCCTTGAAATCATCACCAAACATGTTACAAGGGTCTTGTATATGCTTATAATATTTAATCCACATCCACTCAATCCAAAGATCATAGGTCTTTCACCCAAAGACAATCGAGTTTCAAATTCACTCCCAAATTCCCTATTGGGCCTAAAACACCTATTACCCCTATTCAGTGAGTTTTTCAAGATTTTATCTGAAAACTCGCACACAAACCCCAAACCTAATCAGTGATCTAGATTCCCTTTTGGGTGACCTAAAGGATTTTTAAGGTCTAAATTTCCCAATTTGTTTGTACATCACTGTCCTAGAAAGTAGGGCTTTTAGGCCTATTTTGGCTCTCTACAAGCAACATACTTATTTCTCTCCAAAATTCTATCCAAATGGATTGAATAAGATATGATATCAACACTAGTGACCTATGGGACTCGAACCACACTGAATCCACTCTTGGTTCAGTTTCCATCTCATACATTTATCTCTGCAAATGGTTTTATCCTCACCATACCTCTAACTGGACTGTCCTAGCTTGCCTAGGGCATGGTCTTAAAAAGAGAAGAAAACCTTTCCTAACCTCCTACTTCTATATACACTATGTGCAATGGATCCACTACGTATTTCATTCTTGATATTTTATGTTTTCCATGGTTGAATTTCATGGGGGATCCATAAAAGCAAAATTCACTCTGGATCACACGAGCAGACTACCTAGTTTAGGATTATTTTTCTACACAGAACAAACTAATTGAAAAATATTAATACCCTAAAATAAAAGTTCTTGAAACACACTATTCTACATGAATCAATAGTTGGATATTATGTTTCAATCTATAAACAAGCTCTGTAACACCAAATGATCAAAAAATTCACTAACACAAAATTGCAGTCACTTTTGCTATTCAAAAAATTGCTTACAAAAAATCTCTCCTCAGGATTCAAGCCTTAGAGTGTCTAAGATTCCTTTCTCCACAATTCTAGGCCATTTGAAAAAAATTACCACTCCTACATTTGTGGGGATCCTATGTTGTCGAGTTGCATGCAACATTTGCAATTTCTTGCAAATGTTGTCATGACAACTTTTAGTATCTTTTTTTCATTTACTATGCCAACTAGAATATAGGACCTCTATGCTATGTATTTCGATGAACTAACCCTATTTAATGACCTCAATGCATCTGTTACATCCTTCATGGGTCTAGAACACATTTTGAACCCAAATCCCAACCCTAGACCAACTAGGCCTAAACTAACAAAACAAATAACAATGACTAATTGGTGACCTTAGTACTAACACAAACTCACCTATTCCACATGACTTACTAAAGCCTAAAAGAAAAAATACATCTCTAACTTGGCTAAAGTTAGATACAAGTCAAAAAATTCTAAGGCTTGAGGATTGCCTAGGTGCTCTAGCACCATCCTTCCCTAAAGAAAAGACTTCAACCCACCCTTGGATTGAGTAAGTTTGGGTCAACCCCCAAATTCTTAAACTCACTTTCCCTGATCCATACTACATCTGCATCATATTTTCCTTGCCATTTGATCAAGTTTTCATTATACTCCTTCTTCCTGGTCTTCTTGTAAACTCTAGAATCCAGAATTCTCTCTACTTGTTTGATTGGTGTAGATGGCAAGTGTAGTTCTTCAACCTCCTATATGACTTCATTCAAAATTTTATCAGCATCAGGGATTGGACATTTGTACAGTATCAAGTCTGCAACATTAAAGAATGGTGATAAACGCAAATCCTCAGGAAGTTCCACCTTGTAATCATTGGCTGGAGTACTTGTCTAGGATGACACATGGACCAATTCTCCTAATCTGAAGTTTGTGAGGTGTTCCTTTCTGAAGTCTTGCTTTATTGAGATGAACCATCACTAGATCTCCAATCTTGAATTGGATATCCCTTCTTCTCTCATCCACTTTGGTCTTGATCTTCTATGTATTCTTAGTAAGAGTCTTCCTTACTATGTCATGGACCTCTTGCATAGCATATGCAAAATCCTCAACATATCAACTTTCTTTAGCTCCATCTTTAAGGTCTCTGAGTTCATGAATGGCTCTAGGATGGATGCCATATACAATCTCAAAAGGGATTTTCCCCATGGTTCTATTAACAGTATCATTATAAGCATATTTTTATTGTGCAATGAGTTGGTCCCATGTCTGACCATACTCCTTTGTAAAACACCTTAGGAGATTACCAAGGATCCTACTTACTACCTCTGTCTGACCATCTTACTGAGGATGGTAGGAAGATCCAGATGATAATTTGGTGCCCAACATCTGCCAAAGAGTCTTTGAAAAGTGGCTCATAGACTTGGTGTCTCTGTTAGACACTATATTTAGTGGTAAACCATGAATACTAACAACCTCCTTGAATAATAAAGAAGCTATTTTACTTGCATCATTTGTTGTCTTGCATGGCACAAAGTGAGCCATCTTACTAAATCTGTCTATAATCACATAGACACTATCCATTCCTTGTCTAGTCTTGGGTATACCTACCATAATGTCCATGCTCAGACATTCCCATGACCTAGTTGGAATGGGTAAGGGCTGATATAGGCCTACATTTGTAGATGTTCCTTTGGCCTTCTAACAGATAACACATCCCTCAACATATCTCTTCACATCCAAGTTCATCTTGGGCCAAAAATAGAATCTTTGGACTAACTCCTAAGTTTTATTAATTCCAAAATGGATACTAAGTGCACCATTGTGTTTCTAATGTATGATATTAATTCTTATTGACCTTCTAGGGACACACAACTAACTCCCTTTAAAAAATAGACTAGACTAAAAATTTTATTCAGAGTATTGACTATGAAAGTGGTTTTTAATATTCTTGAAATACCTTGTAGATGTCTGCAAAGTCCTCATCTTCTTTATACATGTCCTGGAAGTTGTCAATTCCCATACTCTATAGTTAAATCTCCTCAATGGTCAATGCTCTTCTGCTCAAAGCATCTGCAACTTTATTTTGTAATCCTTTCTTGTGTTTGATGTTGAATGTATATGCTTGTATGTATTCAACCCACTTCATCTGCTTATGACAAAATTTGTCTTATGTGTTCAAGAAACTAAATGTTTGGTTGTCAGAATAGACAGTAAAATCCTTTGGCAATAGGTAATCCCTCCATTTTCTCAATGACTGGACCAGAGCTTACATCTATAGGTCATAAGAAGAATATTTCTTCTTAGCTTCACTCAACTTCTCTGAATGGAAAGCCACTAGTTTTTACTCCTGACTTAGGACTGCTCCAATTGTCACATTGATGGCATCACATTCCACTATGAACAATTTTTCAAAGCTTGGAAACACTAAAATTGGTTGGGTTGCTATCTTCTTTTTCATTAGTTCGAAGCCATTATTAGCTTACTCATTTCAAACAAACTTGTTCTTCATGCCTCCCTTAATTGTATCTAACATAGGAGCACATATTGCACTAAACCTTTTAATAA
Source organism: Thuja plicata (assembly GCA_018584345.1). Lineage (NCBI taxonomy): Eukaryota > Viridiplantae > Streptophyta > Pinopsida > Cupressales > Cupressaceae > Thuja > Thuja plicata. The sequence continues at coordinate 975,450 of MU224145.1, forward strand.
ACTTTCTATAGTATTGTGCAAGACCATGAAAGATCCTTACCTTAGTGCTTGTCCTTGGAGTAGGCCAGTTGATGATGGCCTCAACCTTGCTTGGACCCATTTTTATGTTACCTTGTGACAATAAAAAACCAAGGTACACAACTCTGTCTTGACAAATTCATAGTTTTCTAAATTGATCATCAACTTTTCCTCCTGCGGCTTCTTAAATACCAATTCCAAGTGCTTGAGGTGCTCTTCTCTTGTTCTACTAAAGATGAGTATGTCATCCAAGTACACTACTACAAACTTCCCAATGTAGTCTTTCAGTACCTCATTCGTCAACCTCATGAAAGTTGATGGTGCATTTTATAGGCCAAATGGAATGATAATCCATTCATACAATCCTTCAGTATTTTTGAAGGTTGTCTTCCACTCATTCCCTTAATTCACCCTTATTTGGTGGTATCCACTTTTTAAGTCTATCTTTGTAAAGTATCTAGCCCCTCCTAGACAGCCCATTAAGTTTTCTATCGTAGGGATAGGGAACCTATACCTAATGGTAATCCTATTTATTTCTCTTGAGTCTATACATAAACTCCAAGTTCCCTCTTTCTTAGGTGCTAAGATTGTGGGTACGACACAAGGGCTAATACTCTTTCTTATAAGACCTTGTTCTAACAGTTCTTGAACTTGTCTAGCTATCTCTTCATTCTTTTGGGAAGTCATTTTATAGGCTTCCTTATTGGGTAGGGTAGATCTAGGGATTAGGTCTGTTTGGTGGCTTACTGACCTCTTAGCTGGTAAGGTTGTTGGCTATCTATCACTCACTATCCCTTGATATTTTTTTTGCATCTCTCAAACTTCTTTGGGTAGCTCTTTCTTCTTCTCTGATTTGTCTACAACTTCCTTTGGTTTCAACACTAGTGCAAAGCCAACTCCTTCTCCTTCATCTAGAGTCTCTAAGAACTCCTTTTCACCCACCATGAGAACATTTTGACCAGTAGACTTCACTTCTGCATCCTTCAATAGTGACTGTATTTTGTATGTCACATTGTCTTTCTTGAAAGTGTAGGAATTTTTCACTCCATTATCCATAAACATCCGGTCAAATTTCCATGGTCTACCTAAGAGTAAGTGACATACGTCCATAGGTAAGACATCACATTAAAATTTATCTTTATATCACCCAATGGAGAATTCCATCCAAGCTTGTTCATTAACTAGGACATAGTGTCCTTTCTTAAGACACGTGACTTTATAAGCGTTGGTGTGGGGTATCCTTGTCATGTTTAGATTACTGACTACCTCCTCTGACACTATGTTGTCATTTGATCCTGAGTCTATGATGACTCCACACACCTTTCCCATCATTTTACACTTAACTCTAAAGATTTCTCTCCTCTGACTGCTTTCTTCCTTCACTGGTTGTTTTATGAGAGTTCTCCTCATCATAAGGTTTTATCCCTCCTCTAATTCTAGTGGGACTTAAGGGTTGTTGTTCCCACTTGTCTCTTCATGAAAATAGTTCACTCTGTTGTCTCCTCCTTGAGAAGTACTTCCCTTCTCTGGACACCTATATGCAAGATGTCCTAACTGGCTATAGTGATAACACTTCATGTTGGAAAAATAGTTGCCTCTTCCTTGGCCACTTACTCTTCCTCTGTTGTTTGAGTTCCTTCCTCTACTTGAACTTCCCCTATTGAAGTTCCCTTCATGTTTTTTAGTGAGTTTAGTCTCTAATTGTCCTTTAGATTTAGAGATTCTTCCTCCATAACTAATTCTTTGTCCTCTAGCATCTCTTCATCTACCTCTTCCTCTTGAAGTATTGGAATCTTGTTTCTTCTTCAACTTATCCTCCACCTTGATAACAATTTGGTGACACTTCTGGACTTTATATGGAGTCAAAAGACTCATCTCATCTTGAATGGTCGATATGAGGCCATTAAGATACCTTGCTACTTTCACTTTCTAATCTTCTACTATCCTTGACCTCATACAAAGTCTTTGGAACTCTTCAGTGTAAGAGTTAACATCTAGGTCCTTCTACCTTAGACCTTTTCTTCTCTTATGGAGTTGGATTTCATAATCCTCGGGGATGTAAGCCTCTCTTACTTTTTCTACCATAGTTCTCCATGAAGCAATAGGCTTCTTCCCATCATTCTCTCTCTCATCTTGGATGAATTTCCACCAAGAGAGTGCAGATCCTCTCAACCTAGCTTTTCCAACCTTCACATTTTGATCCTGAGTGATGCCATCACACTCAAAATCATTTTCTAGGCCCTCTATCCAATCAAGAGATACTTCTGGTTCCATTTTTCCACTGAAAATGGGAACTCCTTCCAATTCTTTACCACTCATAGCTTTTAGAACTTTCAAGAATGGTTCTTGTTCACTGATAGGATTAGCTTCAGGGACTTCATCTTCAATGGCAAGGTGTTTTCCTTTCCCTTCAACCTTATCTAACACTTCATCTGCCTTCACATCAACTTCATCAACTTTTTGCTCAAGTTGAGCCAACCTATCTCATAACCTGGTATCCTCCTCTTGCTCATCCACCTTCTTTTCTAATTCAACATTAGTCACCATTGTTGACTCTTCAATGGACTCCTCTAGTTGTAGCATTAACCACAAGCTTGATCAAAGAGGCTTTGATACCAATCTCATAGAAGTAAACTCCAATGGTGTGCTTGCACAATACCACAAGACAAGACTTTTCTTTTCCTAGTCCAATTAGGATCCTAACCTTCTCTATAGGACCACTCTAGCCTTTAGACACTGAGCCTAAGACTATCCGTAACTCCTTTCTAAGAGTTCAACTATTGTGCTTCACCTTGAAGGACTTCCACCATCAGTTTTGTCTCACCATGCTCCACATTGGTTCCAAGGATTTCAATGCCAAATCCTTGAAATCATCACCACACATGTTACAAGGGTCTTGTATATGCTTTGAATGTTCAATCCACATCCACTCAATCCAAATTTCATAGGTCTTTCACCCCAAGACAATCGAGTTTCAAATTCACACCCAAATTCCCTATTAGACCTAAATCACCTATTAGCCCTATTCAGTGATTTTTTCAAGCTTTTCTCTGAAAACTTGCACACAACCCACAAACCTAATCAGGGATCTAGATACCCTTTTCGAAGACCTAAATGATTTTTAATGTCAAAGTTCCCAAGTTTATGTACATCACTGTCCTAGAAATTAGGGCTTTTAGGCCTATTTTGGCTCTCTGCAAGAAACATACTGATTCTCTCCAAAAATCTATCCATAGATTTACTAAGCTATGAGTTTGACACTAGGGACTTATGGGACTCTAACCACACTAACTCCACTCTTGATTCAGTTCTCCATCTCATACCCTTGTCTCTGCAAATGGTTTTATCCCCACCATACCTCTAACCGGACTGTCCTAGCTCGCATAGGGAATGGTCTTTAAAATAGAAAAAAAACCTTTCCTGACCTCCCACTGCTATATACACTATGTACAATGGCTTCCCTATGCATTTCATTCAACCTTTTATGCTTTCCATGGTTGAATTTCATGGGGGAGCCATGAAAGCAAAATTCACTCTGGATCACACCAGTAGACTACCTAGTTTAGGATTATTTTTCTACACAAAACAAACTAACTCAAAAATATTAACACCCTGAAAGAAAAGTTCTTCAAACAGACCCCTCTATATGAATCAACAATTGGATCTTATGATTCAATCCATAAACAAGCTCTGTAACTCCAAATGCTTGAAAAATACACTAACACATAATTGTAGTCACTTTTGCTATTCAAAAAATTGCTTACAAAAAATCTCTTCTCAGGATTTGAGCCTCAGAGTGTCTAAGATGCCTTTCTCCACCATTCTAGGCCATTTGAAATCAATTTTCACTCCTACATTTGTGGGGATCCTATGTTATCGAGTTGCATGCAACATTTGCAATTTCTTGCAAATGTTGTCATGACAACTTTTGGCATCTTTTTTGCATTTACTATGTCAACTAGAATATAGGGCCTCTATGGTATGTAGTTCGATGAACTAACCCTATTTAATGACCTCAAGGCATCTTTTACATCCTTCATGGGTCTAGAATACATTTTGAACCCAAATCCCAACCTTAGACCAACTAGGCCTAAACTAACAAAACAACTAACAATGACTATTTGGTGACCTTAGTACTAACACTCACTCACCTAGTCCACATGACCTACTAAGGCCTCAAAGAAAACACAAATATCTGACTTGGCTAAGGTTAGATAGAAGCCAAAAAATTCTAAGGTTTGAGGGTTGCCTAGGTGCTCCTGCACCAATTAACCAAACCCTCAACCAGGTTTTTATTTTTCAAGGTTTTTAAACATTTCTCGCCAATATTGCCAAGCTTATGACTCCAAATCATTGCTTTCTCTGTAGGAAGTTTAACTTCCATCGCATTTACACCACATGTTACCATCTTAATTTTATTAGACTTTACAGAGACACTATTATAGCATACGGGTTTAGCATCTAACTTATACAGAGTTCCAATGCATTCACCCTTAGCTAAAATAATAGAACACCTAGTCATCTTACAACCGTCATGGATAAATGTTACTTGGACTCCGACATCATTCAACTTACTGACAGAAAGTAAGTTTCAAGCCAAACTAGGTAGGTGAAGTACTCCATCAACTCCCTTTACTCCCCCGTTAGGGAACTGAATTCTGACTCTTCCTTTTCCAATGATCGCCAGTGTGGAATCGCTCGCCAGGAATACCTTTCTGCCATCATACGCTTCATATTTTGAGAACCACTCTTTGTGAGATGTCATGTGGAATGATGCTCCTAAATCCACCAACCACACGTCGTGAGACGTAGACACTGCCAAGGCCACTACAATGACATCAACATCACTTTGAGAAGATTCAATGGCGGAAGTATATTTTTTCTTCTTCTTTTTGTCCTCCTTGCAATCCCTTCAAATATGACCTGTCTACCAACAATTCAAACACTTCACCTTGGACTTCCTTCCAGCAGTGGCATATCGCTCCTGAGACTTTGACTTTGTGTGCTTCTTAGTCTTTTCCTTAGACCTTCCTTGTACAATGAGAGCTTCTTTGGCCGGCTCTGAGGACTTCTTTTGCATCTCCTCTGACAGAAGTGCAACCACTACTTTGTCCATCTTTAATTTGGTAGTTGTACTTTTGATGGCTATTACCAAGTTATCCCACGAGTCAGGCAACGAGCACAACAATAACATGCAACACTCTTCTTTGTCAATAGACACACTAACTGATGTCAACTGCACAATCACCATATTAAACGAGTTTAGGTGATAGGCCACAGCCGTTCCTCCATCCATCTTCAAAGAGTATAATTTCTTCCTCAAGAAAAGATTTTTTACCAAGGAATTTCCTTGATAAATGTCTCGCAATTTCTTCGACAAAGACTGTGCAGTCTTCTCTTCATGGACATTCAATAACACTGAGTCTGCAATACTCGGTCTTATAAATCCTCAGGCCTTCTGATCTGTTAGTTCCCAATCTTCATGTTTCATGCCTGAAGACTTAACGTCAGACACGACACTCCATAGGTCTCGATCAACTAGGATATCTTCAACTTTAAGTTCCCATAACTCAAAGTTTGTGCCATTGAATTTTTCAATGTCCACTCTTCTTGACATACCTGCCATCTCAACTTACAACAAAAAAAAATTTGCAAACTCCCACTAAAAACCTAAACTGCACAAAAAACCAAACACTACTCGACAAGGATAACACAACTCGCTAGGCTCTGATACCACTTGTTAGGAAAGCAGCGGTGCGGAAATGCTTTCCAAATGCCAATTTAATAGGGAAATATGCAACAACATTATTACAGAGATGTGAAGATAAATAAAACAATAAAGATATCAGAAATAGAACACAGAGAAAACACAATATTTAACGTGGGAAAGCCTTATGGGAAAAAAAAACACCACCACAAAACCCCCCGAGTGACTTTGTATTTCAGTAAACAACGTTACAAACAAAAACTCTGATTTTTCACAGGCTCATATTGCTGTCACAATCAACCTGGTTTTTTCATACATTCCAATTCTAACGAATTCTTGCAGCCATTAAAACATATTGCAAACCGTTCCAAAATTCAGTACAAAAACGGTTACCGGCAAAACAGTTTGTCAACCGTGTGTTACAACCAACCACCTTCACAACTGGTTATACTCCCTTCAACACTTTTGCCTCCGTCGGGTCATGTTATACGGTGATTTCTCCCTTCGGCACTTTTGCCTCCATCGGGTCTTGCCATACTATGATTTCTCCCTTCGACACTTTTGCCTCCGTTAGGTTTTTCCGTACGGTGACTTCTCACTTCGGCACTTCTTAACAAAGGAGAACTACCTTAATATACTTATATTAGGCAATGAATTCTTGAGGAAGTAGATCCGTACTCTTTGTAAATGGAGCTCAAGTTTTGACCCTTCTATGCGTTTTTATAGTGTCAGCTCTATGTAGGTTCAGCTATCAGAGCATATGCATTGCAAGAATCATATAGTAGTTCCACATTTCATTTCCGGTACCAATTTATACAGGGCAAATGAGTATTGCTAAATTGTTTTTAACATGAAATGCCAAAATATGGTGTGAGGTACTTTCGCTCTTGTTGTGTAGGTTGGTATGCAATGGTAATACTACAACGCGATTATAAATCCATACGGAATCCAATGTTGCCAACTGTATTTGTCGATTTCGTTTTCTTGACTCTTAATATTTTTTATTTTTTTATTTTTCTAATATAATGGTGGGGCTCGCTATCTGGAGTGGCAACCCAAGTAAAGCGTGCGCAAGTTAAACACACCATATTTACCATTGTCGTTATGCCCAGAGGCTTCTACGGTCACAACAAAAGCATGGGTACATAAAATACACTTTGAGTTTATATTGATGTCAGTTTTATCGTTGCTAGGGGTTCGAATCTGCGACTTACAAGGTCAGGCGTTTGTTTTCGCTGTACAGAATGTTCATGGAACACAGGTCGAAGTGATCGGGTCACGAGAATGTTGTTTTTGTTAGGATAAATTAATTATCAAGCATCCTACTCAAGCCGTACAAGTTGACTCAGCGCCGTTCACAGCCGTCTGCAGCCGTTCACAGCTGACTCCAGCCGTCCACTCCACCGTCCACCATTATTGCTACATCAAAATACGATAAACACCACACTTGACATTTAATATGTATTGAGTTATAAATTGGATGAATTGGAAATAGAATATTAGAGTTCAGTTTATGAGTTTCTCCTCTATTACTTGGTTTTCAACTTGGTATCAGAACTAATGGTGGAAGATTCTGAATAGCCTGGGTAACAAAATCTGGAATAGTTTTCTGCCCTTTTTAAAAGTGTTCACCATGGAGATCACGCCAATTTTCAAGGCTACCCAAAGGAGAAGTGCTGGCAACCTAAGTGTAAAATCTGAAGCCACGGACTACATAAGAGACGATCTGGCTCTAGGAAATGTAATTTCGTGTGAAAGGAGATAGCTGTTTTTTAGTGTCATCTATAAAGCAAAGTAGAAGGCTGGATTATTATGAAGCGAAAAATAAGCAGAATTGTTGCTGTATATGTTTGACAGATTTTGTTTGCTTCCTTAAGCTGGTATATGCAGTATTCTAGCTGGGCGTTTTTCTGGTAATTGGCGATTACCTTTATTTTTTTTGGGAGTCCTGCCTGTTCCCTATTTTATGTTTTTATCATAGTGAGAGCATTTGGTGCTATTGCTGCAATTATGGGTACCTGCTTTTCAGCAGTTTTGTGAAAGGTGGTTTTCGAAAGTTTGAATATGTATGGTGATGAAGTTGGTTGTCTTGTAGGACGGATTTGTAGGGGGTATTTTGGGGCTTTTACGGTATTGAAAGGGAATTAATTGAGAGGTTTCCTAAAGGCTTCAATTTACAAAATTGTTAGGAAATCTCTGGCCAGTCTCCCTATCAAAGTGTGTTCGTAAAAGTTAAATAGGAAGACTGTTATGGTTCAAGCTTGTTGTTGTGAACAAAAGATTGGAGTGCTAAAGGTGTAAATATATTAATTGTAGGAGTTGTGATTTCAATATGTCAAAGTATTTGGGTTGGGGTCAGTCTAATGTCAAGGTTATGTCACTATTAAAAGTGGTCATGTAAATGAGTATTTTTAGATGATATCCTTGATGAAAATGTTGATGAAAATGTTGTTCTACTTTTATGAAGCTATTGATAGTATTTGGGAGGTTGTTTGAAAGAGGCTAGTCTCAACAATGTATGCAGATTGAATTAGTAGCTGGTTGTTAATGGGCGATGTATTTTGGACAAATGTTTGAGTGAGGCACATTTATTAAAAGACAAAACCAAGGTGTAAATTGTACCTAAGTTGTCGTAAGGGGTGCATTATCGGTCATACCCGACACCTTAGAGGTTCTTTGGTTTCAGGTATTGATGACCCATGTATCTAAAAAGGATTCCTATAGAAGTGACGAGTACAGTGGCTGGGTACCCATGTATCTCAGTAGATAGATTTTTTTTATATTGACTCAATAATTAGTTTTGATGTAGGTACAAAAGGAGAAAAGCCCAGAGTGATGATGGCTTCCCTGTTTTGATTGTTTTTTAACATTGTGTGGTTGGTTTGTTGTAATTGAAAGCCACTCGAGTGCAAAGTTTATGGTGATTTTGAAACTACTTGTGCATGAGGCTTGTGGTTAGCCAAAACCACTTGAGTGTGAAAATTGTGGTGATCCTAAAACCACTTGTTTGATGTTTGTGGAGTTTTTTGTGAGCTTGAAATCACTTCAAAATTATGTCAGTTAGGGGGAAGTCCTAAAAACCTAAAGTGATTATGAAAAGGGGAAACAATATTAAATGATAGTATATGATATGTGATTGTAAATGGATATCTAACAAGACTTTAGGGTAGGGCACATCATTTCTAGATTATGGGGGGATTTCTATAACAATTTGATAATTAATTTATGGGGGATGTTAAGATAAATTAATTATCAAGCAACTGACTCCAACTTTACTAGTTGACTTAGCATCATTCACATTTGTCTCCAGTTGTCCACTCCACTATTCACCATTAATGGTATATCTAAATTTGATAATTTTTACACTTGACATTTAATATGTAATAATCTATAAATTTGATGAATTGGAAATAGAATATGGGAGCTAATTTTGTTGAGCTTCCACTTTTTAATGTGGTTTTCATCTATTTTGAATATTAGCACTCGTAATTGTACCACTCCCTCTGAATAGATACATTCTTATTGAAAAAAAATATTTGGGAGACATAAAGACCTATTTCAAAAAGAAGTTATCCTTCCTTAATTATTTATTAGAGCAATATGTTGGGTATTAATCCCAATCCCCATCATTTACTCCTCTACTCCTTCATAGCCCATTCTATTTTCTCTCTACATCCATCTCTTTCTTCATCATTTTATGCATGTGAGTTGTCATTTTTTTGCTTTTATGTCTTGTTTTTCTCTGCCTCCATTATGTGCATTAGAATATTTTTTAATATCATTTAAATGCACAATATTCTCTAACAGATTTCACTTTCATGAGAAGTAATTAAATTTGATGTTCTATTGTTATCTTTGATTTTGTTGGCTATATGATGAGTAAATGAGTGGTGTTAAATTTTTGGTTTCTTCTCATGTTTCTCACGGAGAACTTTACCAAATTAGTTCTACTTCAGTAAACATTTTTGAGGTTCATAGTGGTGTCAAGGATTTTTCTTCTATCTATACTGATAAGATTAGAGTCCATAATGATGCTATCATTCCTACTTTTATTTCTTATAATCCACCTTTTTCTATGGGTTAGCAATATTCTCAGTTTAATAATATATCTACTTGGAAAATTTTCAACACACAAAGAAATATAAACTATCAAGTTTTCACCACCTCAAGTTAGGATGGTGAATAAGTAGCCCCAAAGATTTGATACAAAATAAGTTGTAACCTAATCAAATCCAACATTGTTGTTTCTCCACAGGTTACCTTTTTCCACTGTTTGCCCTAGTTTTTGTGTTTTTCTCCCTTGAAAACAATGAGGAATGATATGTTAGTTTGGGGCTTGCTTCCCCTAGTTTTGGGTTTTTGTTCCCTTGAAAATAAGTTTTCCTTTAATCTCAAAAACATTCTTGTATGTTAGTTTTATGGAGAAATAGTGTCTTTATAATAACCAATGTACAACAATGTAAAATATATCTAATAACAATTATTCTAGCATATGATCGTTGATTTTTAATGGACACGGCCTTTTACCTCAAAAAATATGTAAGGTAGTTATAAGGGATTTAAAATTTCATCAACTTGGGTATTATGCAATGATGTACTAAGTTTAATATATGCTATATAAATTGGAATCTTTTACAAATATATATATATTTTTTTAATCTTGTGTGAATTTTGTCATTTTAATATATATTCCAAAAAGGATGCATTACAACACCACCAAGGATTGTGCATTAAGATTTATGTGGACAAATGAAAATACCCTCAATTGGTGGATGGTACTACTTCTCAAGACATTCATAGTTGATTTGGCAATAAAAATAGAGGTCTAATTTTTGAGACATAAGAATCAAATTTTCAAATACTTTTGTCCATTCAAATGTTTGCTGAGAAATAAAGTAGATAGTAGATAAGCATTGAGAATGGATAGAGATGAAGAATGCATCTCAAATAAATAAATATATTGATTCGTTGGAGTAGAACTTTTTTTTTTTTAATATTAGAGTAGCAAATATCCACTTTCTACTACAACTGTCAACAAAATACAATTTTGAATATGATGTGAAAAGTGTCTTCCTAATATATTTTTTTCCAAATAGAATAATTGAAATTATAAAAGTTCAATTTTAAATTTTGATTTTATTTTATAGTTGATCAATGTTGTTTTTGGGATTTTTGTATGTTTCTTAATTATTTTCAAAATGAGGAATTTGGAAAATTGGTTGACAACAACTTTTTCTTCTGTATCTTCTTACTTTCATATATAGGTTTAATGAATTTATATCCTTTTCTATGGCTTATTTTTTTGACCATTTAAAGTCTTCTTAGTAATATGAATGAAGATAATGGTAGATGTGGATTAGACTCTAACAAATTCCATAGTATAAATGAAAGGAAAGAATGAGGCTGATTATATATATATGTGTGTGTGTGTGTGTGTGTGTGTGAGAGAGAGAGAGAGAGAGAGAGAGAGAGAG